>JAQZBX010003079.1:8459-67525 GCA_029593785.1 Cabassous unicinctus
CTGGGAATTTTACTGCTGAATCCTTCCTTTTATCCTCTCCTTGTTGGTCTTTTATTGCCATCTGTAGACACACCCCCATCCCCCCCCCCACTTCTTCTGTTTGTTCCCTCTTTATCTTTCATGGGTGTATCCTCCTTTCAGCAATGTATCTCCTCAAATAATTCATTTGTACATATACTCCCACCTCCTCTCTTAGCTGTCAGGCCTATAAATCAAGTTAAATCCCAGCATAACCTGACTGGGTATGTGCTAGAATGAAAAGGGAGGAAATAAATTATACACCAAAGGAGTTGCAAGAATTAGCCATCACACACTGGCAGAAACCAGGGGAATGACCATGGGATTGAATGTTGAGGGGCTAGAACATGAGAATATTTATGAATGAATTCATTGACTTGGGGAAACTGTCTCACTACACAGGATTTAACACCCTGGCAAGGCTTCCAGGTGATGGGGCAAATCTGCTGCTAGGGTGGCTTTTAGAAGCCTGGAGAGAGCAATGGCCAATGCTGAGTGAAAAGGAATTGCCTGAGTTTCCCTGGCAGATGTCAGAGGAATAAAAAGGCCAAGGGAAGTAGGCACCTAGGCAGGGACACGTAATATGAGGCCAGAAGATCCACCAGTGGAGTATATTTGATACAGGGCCCAGAGGACACACATTTCCAAGGTCATCAGGGATGTGTTGGTGAGAAATATAGTAGCATCATTAAGAATTTCAGTGCTGCTCTCCTCTGCAGCCCAAGGCTGATGATAGGAGATCTGGTCACAGAGTTGAGTTCTTTAATATCCATGATGATAATGTTCCTCTGCCTACCAGGTAAGACATCAGGTGGTCTTACTAGAAGTCAAGATGCTGCAATTACCATAATGATCAGCAAGGTTAGAGGTTCAGCCAGGGGCACTTGTCATATAGGGGATTGTGAAGATGGCTAATAGAGCATGGCATCCTTAGGGAGCAGAATTAATTGGCAGCAAACAAGGGTGTTGCTTAACATCTATAACCAGAAAAATGCAAGGATGGAGAATCAGGAGGCTGAGGGCAGTTACACTCAATACAAAGGCATAATCCCTTGCTTAATTGCTTCACCTGAGCCAATTTTTAGACCTACAATTCAATTGTCTGTAAAGGTGACTAGGTCCCTAGGAAAAAGGAATCTGAAGCACCATGACAAATACCACTGTGATGATTCCTTCAGGATTCCCAGAATGGACCTACAGCCAGTACCAGATTCACCGGCATATACAGGGCTTTGTACTTAGGGCTCCTCATTTGGTTTAATTCTCTGCTATCACCATCTTGAAATTGTTAATAATTTTGAAGAAGAGATATGACTTTTTTTTTGCACTAGACCTCATAAATTATGTAGCTAGTCCAGTCTATAGCTCTTGACTATACACTGGTGAAAGAGGTAATCTTTGGACATTTTGAGAATAGTTGGACACAAGGTCTAAGTTGACATTGACCCTAAATGTAATTGATGATTCCTGTTGGAGTGGGAACTCACAGGGCCAGGTAGTAAACAGAGTTTTGTTTAAAATCCAGCTCATAATATCCCTCCCTGTGTCTGTAGCCCCACCCAGTGACCGCTTTTTCTGTCTTCAAGTGTTTAATTGGACTTGACGTACTTGGCAGTTGGGCTAGTCCTCATATTGTTTTTTTTTTGTCCATGCAATAAGAGCTGTGAGAGTGGGAAAGGAAAATTGGAAATTTCTCAGAATGCTCCCCCCGAAACAACATAGTAAATAAAAAGCAATATAACATCCCAAGATCAAGGGTGAAGTTTAGTGATGTGAGAAAAGGGGGATTCCTGACTCTTGGCTTAATTTGCCAACCTGGCCCCAACAAAACCTAGATGGATGCTGGAGGCTGAATGTAGACTTTTGCAAGTTCAGTCAAGTAATAGCCCTGATTGCAGCTGCTATACTGTAGGTGGTATCAGGTCCAGAACAGATTAAGAAGGCCTCAAGTACATGATATGCACCCATTGGTTTCTTATCCATTCTAATTAGAAAAGGAGATCAGAAAAGCTCTTGTTCATGTGGGACATACAACAATATTCATTTATAGGTTTGTTTCAGGGCTATGGTAAGTCTCCTATCTTATATCATATTATACACTGAAGAGATCTGGGCTGCTTGGTTAACCCACAGAGCATCACACTGATGTATTACATCAATAGAATCAGGCTTATCAGGCAGGACAAACAAGAGGTGGCTGGTAGGCTGGAGGCATAACATACATGTACTCCAGAGGGTGGGGAAAAGTCTTCTGAAAAGTCAGAGTCCTGACATTTCATTGTAGTTTTTTATGGATCCAGTAGTCAGGGGTTTACCAGAATATGCCTTCCAAAGTAAAAGAAAAATTTCTGCATCTCACATCCCCTGCCAAAAAGAAGGAAGCAAAGTACCTAGCAGTTCTCTATGGGTTCTGGGGGCAACATAGTTCATGCTTAGGAATAGTGCTCTGGCCCAGAAACTTGGTGACAGAGGAGGCTTCAGCTTTGAGTCAGACCAAAGCAGGATGAGTTATATCCAGGCTGTATGTCAGTGTCCCTACCACTTAGGCCATGTGATCTGGCAGACCTCATGATGTTAGAGGGATCAGTGGTGGGCAAAGAAACAGTGTGGAGATTATTTTGTCCAGCGGGAGAATCACGTTGCAGCCCTTGATATTCTAGAGTAAATCCATGCCATCTACAGCAGAGAATTATATGCCTTTGGTAAACAGCTCCTGGTGTGTCACTGGGTCATGGTAGCAATGGAACACTTGAATATGGGACATCTAATGACCACGTGTTGAGAGCTGCACTTCATGAGCTGAGTTATCAGCACAGCATCATTCCATTGAAATGTGAAAATGGTACAGCCAGTATTGGATCCAAGTAGGACTAAAGATTGGTCATCTGCATGGGCAGATCGCCCACCACCCATCATCACCAACTGACACCCACTGCAGTTGTACCAGCAGCTCTCCAATAACTTGCAACTAAAACTAGCTGCAGTAAGTGGAAAAGGCCTGTAAATGCTCATGATCCAAAGATGATCAAAAACACATCGATTGTTAAACAAGTTGGGTCGATTATTTGTTATAACAAGGATGAACATACACCATGGAGATCTCTGGGGCATCCAGCAAGATGTCTGAAAAGACTTATTATAGGATTTGGGTTTGCATCAACTTATTTTGGGGAGGGTTCAAGGAAATAAAACTTTGCTATGTACTTGATATTGTTACGAAGTGGAGTAATTCCATGATTGGGTTTAATAAATCTTATATATAAGGTGGGAGGAATGAAGTGAAGCTATATCTATACTTGGGTAAAGAAGCAGCAGTCATTCATATTAGCTGGGATAGGGGGATATTTGCTCATTTTGTGGTTTGAGCAATGTTAATCTTTTTACTATATTCATAAGTGATTACAGAGTGGGCTTATTTCTGTCTTCATTTATCACAGTCATAAAGTAAAATACGAGTATGGGTGATATTGCATATATAAGACTGCTTTTACAAAATATGAATACAAATAAACTAGAGAGAAGGAAACAGAATAGCAGATATGTATGGCAGGGGAAGCATAGAGAGATTGAGAGGTGATGAGTTTTGTTTGGTTTTTGTTTATTATTATTATTATTGGAAAAATGAAAATGCTCTAAAAATGATTGGAGTGATGAATGCACAACTAAGCGATTATACTGAATACCATTGTACACTTTGGATGGATTAATGTTTTATTAATATGTATCGATAAAATTGATTTTTAAATACCGAAAAAAAAAAAAAAGCCTTGTCTGATCTTGGTGTTTTGTGAAATTGTGCTTATATTCAATCAGAGGACATCAAGTCCTAGCTATAAATAGCAGCCTAGCTTCTAGCAACACCAGGGCTCAGCTGATAGTGCTAGGCTTATTCCTAGCTCTCAAGGACTGATTTTCTCTTTCTGAGGGCCAAACTTGGTTTATGAATGGGTCATATCAGTAAGTAGATGCAAGCCCAAAATGAACAGAAACTGTCTTATAACCACATTTGAGGAAGGCATTGAAAGACACTGGAGAGGTAAATTCTCCTCAAAGAATGGAGGTGTTGATGGTGCATGTGATCATCCACTTTGTGTGGAAAGAGAATTGGCCTGAGGTAATAAAATGTATAGCTACCTAAGCAGAAGCCAATGGCCTGGTCATCTTGTAGTGGACTAGAGAGATAATGACTGTAAGACTGGAGACAAGGAGGGCAGAAGCAGAGGCATGGACATGTGGAACTGGGCATGAAGTATGAGATGATGTACCACATTTTAACTCCCATCACAACTCAGGAAAGGAGACTAAACAAGTGACCAAATAAAAGTATGTAAATGTAGCAAAGGCCGTTAAAGGATCACAAAATGACTGAAATTGTGAATAATGGTAGCGGTGGTGGCTGTGATGAGAAAACTACTGTAGGTGAAGTTGTTAGGAAAGGTCTTTCTGAGGAGGAAATGATTAAACTGAGAACTGGAGGGTAAGAAGGAGCGAGTCATGGGAAGACTGGGAGGAAGAGCATACTTGGCAGAGGGAAGGACATTTGTATGGCCTTGAGATGGGGAAAAGCTTAGAGTGTTGAAGCAATTGAAAGATGACAGTGTGTCTGGACGAGAGAGGGTGAGTAGGAGAAGGCACAAAAGGAGACTGACACAGACAGGGGCCAGATCATACTTAGCCAGGAAAGGAGTTTAGGTTTCATTCTAAGAATAATGAAACATTTTTGAAATGTTTTACATAGGGATGTAACATGATCCATCTAATGTGTTATAAAATATGTCTCTGGCCTGTCTCTGGTAAATGGACTGAAGGTGGGGCAAGAGTAGAACAGGAAGATTAGTTAGCAAACTACTGCAGTAATCATGTGGATTAATAACAATGCAAATCAAGACAGGACCTCACCCTACCTTGTGAATGGGCTATATTGTCTGTCCTTGAGTGGGAAGTAGCTATGTAGGTGGATGACACAGCTGCCCTTTTACAGATGACATACCAGTGTCTGCCATTCTGATCAAATCAGTTCCCAAATTATAAGTGGTATGGTATACATATAGTTCAACAGAATCAGTACTGGTTTAATATTAAGACCTTACCCCCTGCACTACATCCTCTTAAATATCCACTCCCAACATCTTGTCCTATGAAAGTAAACTCCTATAGTCAATTTCAGATTAAATATACTCTATATGAGCATTTTCTTGTAGTACCATACTGAAGTAAAAATTGAACCAAAGTAATGCAGGGAATTAAATCTGTATGTGTACTTATACCTGAATACATAGGACTTGTTACCAGGGACTGAATGCAATAAAAGGGGAAAGGAGTAAGTTCCCACTTACCATTTCTGAGTCAGTGAGGTTGCCTGGGGTGCTACTCTTTCCAAAAGAACACAGACCTCAACAACTTTTGTTAATTCTGGATGTAGTCCATCAGATTACTCTTCTAAAAAACAGTCAATGCCTGATAAAAACATAGCCACTCCATTGAAAACATTACAATCCAATTCTTATTCACTCTCTATTATGGGTGTCAACAAATCAATTATTGATGTTTTCAAAGAGAAAAAAGAAACATTCACTTATATAAAGTTGGCTCACAATTCCCTCCACTTTACATGAATCTCACTTGTAATCCATGTATGGAAAGAAGTCTAAAAGAAGTTTCAAAGAGATTATTAAAATGTTTATGAAGTGATTTCTCATTTCTAGTTTGTGTTTTCCATCAGAAACCTGCACTTAATGGTTATAAATTTAGAAAATATAAGAATGAACTGGCAGAATCTCAACAGGATAGTAAGAGAAAGAAAGAAAAAAATCATTATAAATAACTACAGTATTTTCCCCTGAATTCTAAGATTCAAAAGATTGGAACTAGTTGTACCCATTCATTAGATCCATACTCGATGCTTCCAGCTTTTCGGGGGAGGAGAGACTTGAGCATGTTACTGAGAAGGGGGGAGTTACGTTTTTAAAAGGTACTCTTGATTTTAGTATTGAAGTGCTGTGTATGTGGGTTTCTTTGGAAAAAATATTAAAATACTATTAATCATAACCCTAGCTTAGTGTTTGGTAACAAATTATAGCATTGCTGATTGGAGCATTAGCTTCAATTTGAAAAAAAACATAAGGTGAACAACTTCAAGGGCATTTAATTTAAAGAACTGTTAATGTGTTTAAACCATATCTGCCTTAAATTTGCTTGAAAATGAGGTTCAAAATGAACGAAGTGAGTAAACAGCCAAAGAAAGTAAAATATATAACTTTTTTTTTAATGTCACCTATGGGATTTTGATCTGTCATGGTCTAATGCCCTGATCGTTGGTATCTCCTTGAGTTTCTGATTGTGAAAGACTTTGTGGCTTCCAGTAACCCGGTTTACTTCAGCTCCATGAGCTGAAGAATGAATCACAGGAAAGCTTATTTCTATAATTTTCTGATGGCAAATGAATTGGGAGGATGGGAGTTAATAAAGTTCTTAGACTACACTCTTCCCACTGCTGATTCCTTGCAAAAGCTCCTCATTCAGTCTGATGTTATCCTTAATAAATGTTTCTCATTAAGATTTTCTCAGGGCTAACCCTCCCAAATCCATTGTATTGTAAGTCAAATAAGGTTTTGAATTACGTTTGCTAGGCTTTCATTAAGTTTTGCCACCAAATATTAGTGTACTAGAATCATGAGTTTAGACAGATTGTATGTGGTATTCAAAATCATGTTACGCCAATTTTAAAAATTATATAAATATATTAAAATGGAAAAAAATTATAAACTTGCTATCCACTGTTCCAGACATTGCCTAAAGGCACAGAAATTTATGTATATACAAGACTTTTGGGAATATACATGTGTTTGCCTGTGTGTGTGTGTAATGACATGCATACTATTATATATTCTGCTTTTTCACTTAACATTATATTAGAGGAAATTTTCATATACTCACAATAGTCATAATTATCATTTAAAATTACTACATGTCTACTCATTAAAATTTTGCAATTTACTTACTCATTTTATTATAATACAAATTTTTAGCTTTTTTCAATTTTTCATTTGGAAAAATAATTATCTGTAAAAACAGATAAAACTATACTCAGTACATCTTCTCACAAATAACCTGTTTTTTGAACTAATTTTCTTGAATAAACTTTTATTTTGAAATGATTTTTGATTTTTAGAGAGTACAGAGCATTCCCATATACCTTCCCCCCATGTTCCCCAAATGTTAACATCTTATGTAATCATGGTCCATTTGTCAAAACTAGAAAATTAACTTAAACTATAGATTTGAAGTAGATTTCATTGATTTTTCCGATAATGTCATTTTTCTGCTCCAAGGTCTAATTCAGGACATAAAATTGTATTTGGTCTGCTCCTGTCCATGTCAGTTCCTCAGTCTTTTTTTTATTTCATATCCTTGACACTTTTAATGAGCGTTCTCAGGTATTTTGCAGAATGTCCCTCAATTTGGATTGGATTATTGCTTTCCCTTGAATAAATTGTTAAACTATGGGTTTATGGGAAACAACAAAAGGTGATAAGTCCATCTATTTGCATCACATCAGAGGGTACATGATAGTAATATGATTTAATAGCAGTGGTTTTAACCTTGTAGCTTTTGAAAATGGGATGGGGAATATAAACTCATAGTTGTTATGGTGGCAGAAAATGGCTTGAGGAATGCAATAGGTGGTAAAGATTCCGATATTCTGTGACAATAACCCCATATTTGGTATAATATGTAAAAGATTTTTCAAAGACTATAGAAGCCCAATGATATATGTATATATCAACATTTTAGAATGTGAAAGAATTATTTTATCTTGTAACCTTACGTCATGGATACTAGTGTTTCTTTTTCTTTTTCTTTTTCCTTCTACACCTTTGATTGTCCCTAGGTAAACTAGGCTTGATATTACCTTCATTTTTTCTCCTATAAACTGCACATTTGGTTTTGGAGATGACAGTGAGGCTTAATACACAATCACTTTCTCTTTGAAGTTGTGTTACAATATATCCATATGTGGGATTAATTTCTTATTTGTAGCACTTGAAATTAATTAAGCTTCTTTAAACTATCATTGGATGTCTGTCATCAGGTATGGAAACGTTATCAGCCAATATCTTTTAAAATATTGACTATGCCTCATTTACCCTTTCTTGCAATTTCTTTTTTGCATTTTTCATCTGTCTCTCTATGCTCCATTCTGAGTCATTTCTTTAAGTTTTTATTCTAATTGATTCTCTGTCTGCTGTGTCAACCTGCTATTAAACCCATTTTTGAGTTTTTTTGTGTGTTTGTTTGTTTTTGTTTTTTTTTTAACTCAGGGTATCAGCTGAGATTGTAGTCATCTCAAGGCTACACAGTGTTGTTGCCTAGATTCAATTCCTTGCAGGCTATCAGATAAAGGTCCACATTTTATCCAACTACTGATTGATGGGAGGCCATGCTCATTTCCTTGCCACATGGTCCCCTCTAACATGACAGCTCGCTTCTTCACAACAAAAAGGTAAAAGGCATAAAGAACAGAGTCCTGAAAGACAAGCCATGGTCTTTTTCAATCTAATCATGAAGTGACATTCCACCACCTTTAACATATTCTATTCACTACATCAAGTCACTAAGTCCAGTCCACACTCAAGGGGTTTGAATACTAGGAGGTGAGGACCATTGTGGCCATCTTAGAAACCTACTTATCACAAGTAAACAGCTATTTTGTAGACTTTGTCTAATAATTTCAGTATCTTAAGTCTTTTTTGGTGTTGTTTTGCTCTGGTGATCTACTGGTTTTCACTCATGGTTCCTTGCCTTCTTTAGCCTTTTCTTATTTTTGATTGTGATTGGTTCAATTTTGGTGGAAAAATTTTTTGATGTCTGAAATGAAGGTGAATTTCTCTAGGGAAAATTATTTTTGCTTCTACCAGGCACCTATGGGAATTATTAGTCAGCATGTAGTTATGTTTCATCTTGATGTGTTTAGACTAACAAAATCATATGAATTTAGGCTGAAAACTTGCATGAGTTGACTCGAGATTCCAAATTATAAGTGTTTAGTTTTATGACATTTGATCTATCTTAATGTCTCTTAGGGGAAGAAAGAGCATGTCTACTTTTGGCTCAATATTCTACAATGTATAGTCTTTGGTACTCCAGTTTTATGACAGAAGGATATTCTGGTGAGCTCCTTACATTTAGTGGATCATTTGTCTCCTTATGCCCTTTGCAACTATGAACACTGTTTTGGTTTGAATATTTTGTGGACCACAGAAAATTATGTTCTTAAGCTAACCCATTCCTGTGTATATAAACCTATTGTATGTAGGACCTTTTGGTTAGATTCAGTTATGGGACATTTTGATTAGAGTACTTTTTATTAGATTGCTTAGTTAAGGGCCTTGATTAGATAGCAGAACCCGCCTAATCATCTTACTGGAGTCCATTATAAATGGAGGACTGAAAAGCTGCAGACATACAGTAAAAAGCTGCAGAAATAGAACAACCCTCAGAGGCTGAGAGAGAGGTCCCAGAGGCCATAGGCTAGAATCGGTGGAGCATAGAGGCTCAGAAAGAGGTCTCCTGAGAGGCTGAAAGATACAAGGCCCCTAAGAGAGGGGAGAGATGAGCCATAGGACTGATAATCCATAGCTGAACTCAGGGAGAAAGTTAGGAGAAGGCAGAGACCCAGACAGGCAGAACTGCCACTGTGTTTTGTCACATGGCAGGAGTCCAGAATTTCCAGGGGCCCAAATTTGGTGAGACAGCATCTCTGATGATGCCTTGATTTGGACATCATCATAGCCTCAGAAATGTAAGCTTTTAAGCTAATAAATTCCCATTATATAAGCTAACCCATTTCTGGTATATTGTTTTAGTTTTTGTTTAAAACAAATACCAAAACTCAAGTTCAGCCATGTTCAGCCAATAAATATCCTCAAGGTGAAAAATGCCTCCAGTAGTCCATCATGTCCCTGGGTTCCTGCTTTTACTTACTGATTTGTCTAGATGAGTCCTTATCTTTTCTCTAGCTTATTTATGCATCTAAGAATAAATATTTTTCCAAGATACTTATCTGTTTACCAGAAATAGAAAACTTGAAGGTATCTAATGATTCTTCCTTTCATTTAACAAAAATTTATTGATCAGATATCAGCTACCAAAATCTATACTGGACTTTAGAAGACCAGGCACTATTCTTTTCTTAAGAAGCTCACAGTTTAGCAATTGTGTAAATTAAGACAATTATGTAAATTTTAAATTATGATAATTGAAATATACATATTTTATGGTTGAGGCAAAATATATTACTAAAAAAGCACAGAGGAAGGCACAATGAACAGTCACAACATGACTCCATGGTATGAATCTGGCTTTTGTATTTTGAACGATAACTGAGATATTCTTGTATATTCTCCAAATAGCAGTGGCTTATACAGAGATTCTTGACCAAAGCTTACTTCTGATAAAATGCTTATTAACATTGTGGAACTTGTTATCAAATTAAAATGAAACAGTATATTGACTTGACATGAGCAGTGGCCTGTTAGTTAGGAGCCTGATTTTCCCACTTGGCTTTAATATTATCAGTAGGCAAGTCAGGAATGCTTTTTTTTTTTTTTAATATCTTTATTTTATTTATTTTTTTATATTCATATTTTTTCATTTTACTTTTGAGAAGCTGAGCTCCAAGAAGTCACATGCCTTTCTCTTTCCACTTTATATGTGGTTTCCATGAGAAAAAGTGATGCCCCTAGAAGAGAAATGAGCTGCCAAAAAGTTCTAAGATCCTAAGTGGAAGTCATGAGTGAAAAAATATATATCAGAGCCTGGACATCAGCATGAGTCAGTTAAAAGAGATGTGTGTTCAAGGAAAGGGCCTTCTGCTTTGTTCTGTGCGGCTTGGGGAAATAACTTATTCTCTTTGGTCCTCAAGTAAATAAAACATGTAAAGTTAACTTCTGACCTATATCCCCAAATTTTTAAAGTAAGAAAATGAATGTGAAATTGCTTTACAAACTGTAAATGTGGTTTTTTCAGTTTTGTTTCACATTGTTTTTGCCTAAGAAATTATATAATAACATATAGTTGATTTAAATGGCTCATTTCCAAAATCCAATCTCTACTCCCCCATACTTCAAGCAATTAAATTTTGCCAACTCATAGTTAAATCTTGGCTCCATGGCAGCTCTAGTCTTGCTCCACCATGATTTTGGCCATGCCTTATTAACATCTTCCTAAAGAGTATCCTAGCTATATACCCAAGACAGGAAATGTGCAAAGACCTAGATTTTCTCATTGTCCATTGGAATTTGTGTGAAAGTTTTCCAGCCCTCATTTTAATTTTCAGTTTTTACTGAGGAGACTCTCCATTTGGCTACATGGGTAAGGATTTGGGGGGTGGTAATAGAAGGAAGAGACCAAGGGCTAATTTTAAAAAAATCTATCACATAGTTAGATAGGTAATAGATAAATAGCAGATTGATAGAATTTGATGAGTACCTCCTTGCCAAGCATGTTATATTTATTAGCTCTAATCCTTCCATCCAAATTGCAATCTAGGTTTTATTTATTTATTTCTCAGGTGAAGAAAATGAAACTCAGAGGTGTGAAATTACTTGTCGAAGTCACACCACAAGAAGGTGGCAGATCTAATATGCAGACCTATGACTGACTCATTCCAAAGACCATGTTCTTTGCACAATGTTTCCTTTTGGTAGACAAAATAATTTCGTCTTAAATAAAGTAGATATGCTTGTTTCAAGTGCTCTATTAACCCTTTTGATTGGTAGCTGACCATTTAATTCAAGATAAATTATCAATAAGGGCATGGTTGGACAGATAGCCTTCAGGGCTTATCTCAGAAAGAGGGAAAAGGATTTTGTTTTTGGTTTAGGTTCCTTTTTGTTTTATTTGGCTGATGTAAGAATGAAAAGGAAAGCATCTTTCCAAGATGAGGGCTGGAATCTTGGGTTTTAAAGTGCTATGCACATTTCTTTATAGTCAAATAATTCCAGTTTAATAACACTAAAGGAAAACTGTATAAGTGAAATGCCTAAAGAAGTCAGCGGGTAGGAAAACAAATGTTCGAACTCTAGAACTATGCTTCTTTTGTCTCTGAAGGCAATAACAACTAGGGTAAAATAAAACCCCCAAAGTGACTGCCTGCGGTGCAATTAGGGTGCCCAATAGTCCCTGTAAAGTTAAAGCAGATATCAGCTTGAACCTCCCTTGGCAAACAAAACAAGACAAACTAAACCGTCAAAGGAAGAAACATTTCCACCTTTTCAAGCTTTTCTAAGGAATCAGAAGAATTAGTAATAACATATTTATTATAGAGGAAATCAGTCTCATAATAAACTCAAGAAATAAAAGAAAAGAAAACATGCATTGAAAGGCCCCTATTGATCATGTAGTCCAACTTCTCTACCTTATTGGTGAGAGAAGAGTGACCCAGAGAGGGACTCTGTGAAGGACTGGAAACACACAGGGAGTTAGAAACTGAGTTGAGACTAGAATCACAGCCATCTACTTCGATTCCAGGGCTGGTTTCATTACATAGCACTGTACCATTGCTTACATGGAAAAGAAGAGAAATCCACTTTAGGCATTTTAGGAATCAGTACATATGCCTGCCCCACTGTATAACTGTGTCAATCTTCTTATAGGCCTAGCAAATAAGTGTGTGTAAAAGAGACTATTCTTTTGCGTATGCAAACTTATTTACTCATGTAGCTGAAAAGCTTACAAATGAATTCTTAACCCAGAAGTATATCTATTGCAGCACACTAGCTCTGTGCTATTAAAGTGAAGCATGTGCCTCTATTTTAACAATAGAGTGTTCATTATTAAATTGCAGACTCTACAAGCTATATAATTTAATACTTGGCAATCCAGAATTTTTGAACGGAACTTCTGGTATAAAAAGAGAGTGTGTGAAATCAGTGTCATGATGCAACAGCCATTCCCTGCAGCCCAAAGAAAGAAAGAAGAGGTTTAAAAGTGCAGTCAAAGAGAATTAATATTTTCTGGCACAGATGCATCATTGGCTGCACAAGGTGATTTTACTGTGCATTATACTTTAATTATAACTGCGCTGTAGCCATCTGCTCCACTTCATTCCCTAATTATAGATGCAAAAAGCATTTCACAACTCCCACCCATAAAAAAGATCTGAGGGATTTCATGGCAGGCTTGCTCTGAGCTTCTTTCTTGGCCTGTGGACTCTCCCTTCAACGGAACATCTGAACAGACCAAGCAAACGTTTGTGATGCACTGATCACCCCAGAAGGTCTGGGGTGTCTGAGCTTGTTCCATCTATTAATAATTCTCTTCTATGTTATTACAGGTACTTTGGCCAGTCCTTCCTATGCAATGATCATATTTAACTTCCTGTTATATACTTATATGCTTTTATGCACATCCATCCTCCCCAGAAAACTTTTAAAAGGCGTTCCTTTTATTTTATTTCCAGGGGTATTACTTCAAACCTCTCTCTAAATATTTCTGAGGACCCTATAAGAAGCATATTGTTGTACTCATTCTTCAGTGGAGAGGAGAGATTCAGAGTTTAAAGGTTTTCCTTAGGGTGACAGAGTTGATCATCAGCAGATTCAGTCTTGAAGCCACATCTATAGATATTGATTCCCACTCTCCACACTCACTACCATGAGGCATCACTTGAAAGTGGTGTTTTCATTCCCATTGGTATAGCAGAGGTATCCTGGAGCCAGCTCACAATGCCTCATGAGAGCAAACTGTGGCCTTCTCTTTCCAACTGCATGTTCAGTAACCTCAAGTTGGCAGCTTGAAAGCAGCCATGGTTGGTGTATGAAATCAACAAGCACTACAAATGCTTCCCAAGAGGTAGTTGTTAATCATTACCAGAATGCAACCGTAAATGGAAAACAGATCTATGCATTCTCTGAAAAATAACATAATAGCACAATGGACTCTTCGTCTCCGAACTTGATTAATGTGAGCATTAACACCACTCACAAATGAGGAAAAGCTAAGCTATTCAACCAGACTTCCTCATAAGCTATTGTTTTGATATCCTAAAGATAGGATAGTAACCTGATAGAATGAGGGCTCTTTCTCAAACAGCAAATTCAGAATTTTCAAATGAACCTTTTGGCTGTGGAAGTTTTCAGGGTTTCTAAAGTGATTTGGAGAAAAAAATAGATAAATGAGACTTCATAAAAATTATTAACTCCTGTGCATCAGAGGACTTCATTATGAAAGTAAAAAGACAACCTACATGTTGGAAAAAAAAATATCTGAAAACCGCATATCCAATAAGGGTTTCATATACAGAATATATAAAGAAGTCTTACAACTCAACAACAGAAAGACAAAGAAGTCAATTTGAAAATGGGCAAAAGGCTTGAAAAGACATTTCTCCAAAGAAGATATACAAATGGCCAATAAGCATATGAAAAGATGCTCTACATCATTAGTCTCTAGGGAAATGCAAATCAACACCATAGCAAGATACTATTTCATACCCACTAAAATCACTACTATTTAAAAAAATGGAAAATAAGTGTTGGATAGGATGTGGAGAAATAGGAACACTTGTTTATTGTTAAAAGAAATGTTAAAATGATGTAGCTGCTGTGGAAAACAGTTTGGCAGTTCCTCAGAAAAGCTGAACATCAAGTTACCATATGTTTTAGTTTGCTCAAAGCTGCTGGGAGCAATATACCAGAAATGGGTTGGCTTTTAAAATGGGGATTTATTAGGTTAAAAGCTTACAGTTCTGAGGTCATGAAAGTGTCCAAATCAAGGCATCATTTGGAGATCCTTTCTCCCTGAGCTGTAGCTGTGGGTAATCAGGCACAATGTGATGTCCGCTTGTCTCTCCCCTTTCCTCTGGGCTCCTTCCTTTCAGCTTCTGTCTACAGTGTCCTCTCAGTTCTGTTCCATTCTGGCTCCTGGGGCCTTCTCTCTTAGCTTTTTGGTTCTTCTCTGACTCTGTAGCTTTTTTCTGTATCTGTGGCTTTTTATTCCTCCATTTGTAAAGGACTCCAGTAAGAGGATTAAGCCCCACCCTAAGACATGCAATCTAATAAAATGCCCATAATTAAAGTAATTTAATCAAAAGTTCCCACCTAAAATAGATTCACATGCATAAGAATGGATTAACTTTAATAATAGGATTTTCTAGGATTCACAAAAGCTTCAAACAGGTATACCATATAACCTGGCAATACCATTTCTAGGTGTATACCCAAAAGAATTGAACTCAAATAGATATTACATGCCAATATCCATCATGATATTATTCATAGTTGCCAAAAGATGGGAGCAACCTAAGTGCCCATCAACAGATGAATGAATAAACAAAATGTGGTATATACACACAATGGAATATTATTTAGTCATAAAAAAATGACATTCTGATACATGTGACAAAATAGATGGATTTTGAAGACATCATGTTTAGTGAAATAAGACAGACACAAAAGGACAAATATTGTATGATCTTACTGCTATGAAATATTTAGAATAAGCAAATTCATAGAGTCAGAAACTAGAATACAGATTACCAGGGGCTGGGTGGGGGTAGGAAATGGGAAGTTAATACTTAATTTGTACAGAGTTTCTGTTTGGGGTGATGGAAACATTTTGGTAATGGATGGTGGTGATAGTAGCGCAACATTGGGAATGTAACTAACAACACTGAATTAAATAATTGAATGTGGTTAAAAGGGGGAAATTTCAGGTTTTATATAAGTTACTAGAATAAAATTTATAAAACACAGGACTGTACAACACAAGGAATCCTAATGTAAATTATGACATAGTTAATAGCACAATTATAATAATACTCCTTAATCAATAATAACAAATTTACCACACTACTGCAAAGTGGTATTAATGGGGAATGGAGGTATATGGGAACTCTGTCTTTTCTGCATGATTTTACTCTAAAACTACAACTTCTGTAATTAAAAATATAAAGATAAAATGACCTGGAAATTAGGAGCTTGGGGGTGCAGAGAGGCCTAAGCTGATGCACAGCAGTTCAAAAGCAGGAGGACCCAGGAGGACAGGTGGTTCTTGACATCCAAGTTCCCTCCAAAACAGACAGTCTGCTGGGAAGGAATGTCTTTATCGAATCTGGATTTGGCCATATCTGAAGAAGAGTAAAGGGTTACTTATAGCCTTTTCAAGGATGTCAAAATGGGAACAAATTGGAAATTCTATGTTCTCCTCTCCCCCACAAAATCTTGGGCTTCCACAAAAACACAAACTCATTTAAAATATCCCATCAAATCTGAAATGAAGAAGTGTTTAAAACATCTATGGGACCACAAATAAGCCTTGAGTTGCTAGGCAGAAAATGAAGTGTAAGCTTTTCACCAATCTCAAGTCACAAGGTACAAGAAGCACAACACTAAAATTCAGCGCATGTTATGCTGATTAGAGATTCAATTAGTTTCTCTATATAGCAAAAACAGCTGCATCAGATGATATGTATGCTTCCTAATGGACATTTGAATTTATCTATGTGCTGATCTCAAAAAAATTTGTGATGACCTGAAAAATATTTAGTCAAACCTGATAAGAAGATTAAGTACTAATGTGTAATTACATATTCTGCAGATGTCTTTTTGCAACTGTTATTGGATCTACCTTCATGAGTTCCTAAAAGGCAAGGAGATTCAGTTAATACAGTACTGGCCTAAGAGTTTAGAGTTTCAGTAGCCCCAGATCTAAAATTAATTAAAATAAAGGTTTTAGAAAACCTCTAAAGCAGTGAGGAACAGGATTTGGGAGCTACACTGCCTAATTTGACTCCTATCTCTGCTACTTACTGGCTATCAGACCTGGGTCAAATTACTTAAACATTCTGTGCCTTTGTTTTCTCATCTTCTAAGTAGGTGCAATAATAGAACTGCCTTCCTCCAAAGTCATTAGCCAAAGTCACATGGCAAATTAGATGTAAAATTGGGCTGAGAACCCATTCCCCCTTCCGCCTTCGTCTATGCTCTCTTCCAACAGTGATGAATAGGTTACTTGCATATACTCATTTCAAGTAGTACCAAAGCCTTCTGGGGTTGGGGAACTATGTCAATTACTTCCTCCAGTACAAAAGTAAATGGGAGGTTTAAGTCTCAAACAAGGTGTTCCTATTCCACATGAAATGTTCTCACCTCTTCAGTATGCTACTCCTCAATTTAATGTGTTTTTAGAATGGTGTCTTATACATTTCTTTGTGAAACAGGAAAATAATTCCTATAACAACAATAGCAGCAGTCAAAACAGTAACAATAGAAAAGACACTCCCCAAAGCTTATGGAGATGAATGATGTAAAAATGTTTGGAACATTGTTGAGGAAAATAAGTTAGAAAAACAAAGAAGAGCAACTATCAGATGAAGTTGGATTGAACAAACATAATTTTCAAATACAAAATATTACCCAAGCAATGACAAATAGCCTGAGGGTTTGTTCTATGTTCTTAGAGACAGGAAACTGTCCTGAAAGAACTATAAAATGTGGATTAGCACCACAGAGTTTATGAATGGTTTGTCTTTGGTAAAATTAATTTGCAACCCTGAAAACTGATCATAAGGGAGAAACTCCAGGCCATATGGATCATTCCAGTCACTTCTGCTGCTGCTGCTGCTGTTGCTATTTTAGCTTTGTGGCACTTTGATATTATTTATGAATTCCAAAAAGAGATATAGATTATGTTTGCAAACGGTTCTGTTCCTCTGGGCATGATACCCTTTGATTAAATTAGATTCAGCTGAGATGACTTTGATTAAATAATGTTGGGATTGGGGCTTTGATTTGACTACATCATTAGGGCAACTCATTTGAGTCCCCACTCACTTCGTGGGCTATGTGGACGGATGGGCAATTAAGGAGACAAACAGAAGTAGATCCGCAGGAAGAGAGAGTGCTCCATAGACAAGGCCCTGGAAAGAGAGATGAGCAATTTGCCTGATAGTTTGCAGCTGAGGAGACCAGTGCCCTGAGGAGCTGGGCAGGCCCGAAAAGAAACAAGCCCTCCAGCCTACAGCTGAGATTGGAAGAAGCTGGGACCACGGAGCCTTAAGAGGGAAGAGGAAGGCTGAACTCGCACAGATATCGCCCACCATCTTGCTTCAACACGTAGCAACAGACTTTGGGTGAGGAAGTACTTCTTATGGTACCTTGAGTTGGACTCTTTAGGGCTTTGTGACTGTAACCTTCTAAATAAATACCCTTTATAAAAGCCAACAGATTTCTGGTACTTTGCATCAGCTCCCCTTTGGCTGACTAATTCAGGCCTCCTATCAATATTTGCTTTGGGGGTTCTCCCATTTCTGAAAGAAAGAATATTTGTTCAGTATTTTCTCAGAGTACACAGGTTCAAAATGAGGATGGTGATGAGGAAGAACAAAGAAGGCCTCTGAGAAATGAGGCTGTGGTTAGAAGTCCAATGCCCTGGTGACTTATGGAAATTGATGGGTCCAGAGAGTTCATAGAACCTGAAATCCAAGGCCACCAATTACCTTTCTAGGCCCAGAGTATGAGGTTGACTCAGTGCAGTGGCTGGCAATAGCATGAAATTGGTCAAAAGTTAAACATGTAGACAGATTCTAAGAACAAGGACTGGGAAAACAGAAAGAGAACAAAAACATAGTCATAGATGCAAATATTGAAATAAACGTGGATGAAGGGCACTTGCAATTGGGGGAAGTTAATGTACTTTTGAAACAATCTCCAAAATTGAAGACTGGGCATCTGAAAGAAGGTCTGAAACCTCAAGGAACCCCAAAGTAAGCTTGGGCATTAGACAAACCTGTTTCCACTCTGCAGTTTCTTCTCTGCCATGGTTGAGGCCATGATACCCTGTACAAAGTCTTGGCAATTATGTCTCAAAATGCTGGAAAATTTCTCTCGGATCTGCCTTCTATTTAATGACCTCCATGAGCTGACTGTTGGGGCCTCCAGGTTCCATCCCACAGATGCAAGAAGGTCTATGATTCTGGTTTCTGCCTCTGCTTAGGTTGTTCTGATGGATGCCGTATTCCTAAATATGGTCTTTTAGATTCCCTTTGACTTAGACCTCAGATCATAGACCAGGTCATACCAACACCCTCCATAGGTTCTGGCACTCTAGGTCCAGTATTCTGGTTCTCACTAGACAACATTCAGCTGGACCTGGTGGTTTACTAGTGGTATTGCTGGAAGTATTTATTAGCCACGCTCACATTCTGATTTCCGAGGTGCTCTATAAGGCTTCATAGCGTTGAAAGATGCTTATGCACTATGAAACCCACGCTTCCCCTTTTGTTGCTTTGATCCTTTTCTTTGGCTTTATTCTGCTTGAGGTTCATAAAGCTCCTTGCATATGTGGCTTCATGTCTTTCACCTGTATTAGAAGATGTTTGGCCAGAATTTCTTCAAATACTATTTATATTTCATTCTCTCTCTTTTCCCTTCTTTATTCCATTTATATGTTAGATTTTTAAAATGTCTCATAGATTAATTAAACTCTTTTCTTTAGTTTTCATCTTTTTCCTTTAGTTGCTTCAATTTGAACATTTTCTACTGACCTGTCATTCAGTTCACTAATCCTCTGTTGTTTTGTTTCTAATGTGCTTTCTCATCTATAGAATTTGTAGTTCAGTTGAGTATTTTACAGTTCTACAAATTCCACTTGACTTTTCATAAATTTTAAGCATCTGGTGCAATTGTTTACCTTTTCCTCTATTTTATTTAATATTTATTCTGGTTGTTTTAAGGCCCTATCTGATAAATACATTTTCTGAATCACCTTTAGGTCTTTTTTCAATTATGTACTTTTTTCCTAAGGTTTTGGCCATTTGATTCCAATTTTACCATGTTTTGTAATTTTTAACTTGATGTCAAATAATTTGGATGAAGCATTTTAAGAGGTTCTGAATAATTTTATCTTCCTCCAAAGAGGGTTAGGATTTCTTCTGACAGTTAGGTTGAGCATCAGCAAATCACCTTGATTCTGTCAGCCAAAAGAGGTGCTGATGCAAAATACCAGAAATCTGTTGGCTTTTATAAAGGGTATTTATTTATGGTAGAAGCTTACAGTTACCAGGCCCTAAAGCGTAAGTTACTTCCCTCACCAAAGTCTATTGCCCTGTGTTGGAACAAAATGGTTGCCGATGTCTGTGAGGGTTCATGCTTCCTGGGTTCCTCTCTTCCCAGGGCTTGCTTCTCTCTGGGCTCAGCTCCTCTGTTATCTCCACAAAGCCAGCTGTAGACTACTAGGCAAATGGCTTGTTTCTCTTCCCAGGGCCTTCTCTCTTTCCTCACGACCAAGCTCCTCTGTGTGCTTACTTCCCAGGGCTCCAGCTCAAGACTCCAACATCAAAACTCCAACTCTGTTCTTTGCCATGTCTTTTATCTGTGAATCCCCAACCACCAAGGGGTGGGGACTCAACACCCTAGTGACGTGGCCCATTCAAACCCCTAATCATAATTTAGTCACACCCAGGTACAGACCTGTTTACAAACATAATCCAATATCTACTTTTGGAATTCATAAATAATGCCAAACTGGTACAGCTGTTTTGGGACTTTGTTAGGTCATATCTATTTCAACTTTGCCCATAGTTTGAAGGAATTGCCTTCTCTTAGTGGTCCTTTCTTTTAGGGAATGGCCTTTCTGAGGTCTCAACTGAAAGCTCTAGGTATTAACCAAGGCCTCTCCACCTTTGGTAGGGATTAAAGTCCTATCTCTGGGTGCCCATCACTTCAGATGTATTTAAATCTCTTCTCATATATTAAGCCTCCAAGTTACCATTTTCTATGGATTTCTTTCTTTTGGATTTCTCGCCCTGAACATGCCCATCTTTGAAGTTGAACAATAATTCCAAAGAAACATTTATACAGATTTTGGAGGTCACCTGTGTGGTTCCCACCTCTATAAGATTTTGTACCTCATGTCCTAACTACTTTGGTAGCCTCAAACTGAAACCTCTAACCAGTAAGACTGCTGCTTTCTGCTTGAGTTTTTCACTCCTGACCCCCAGCTGCCCTACAATGCAAAGTGGAAAAATCTTCCAGGGAAAATGCTAACCTCTTTTATAATCCACTTGGCAACACTTATGCTTCCTTACTTTCAGGTTTGATACCCCTCAAATCAATAGCCTTAATTTTTTGCTCATAAATGCCTCCAAATACTTCTTTTATATACACATTTTAGCAGTTATATCTCTCATTAGCAAGAATATTCATCTGATACTGGCTGAAATCCAAATTCTATTAGAAAAATTTAATATGTACATAGCCATTTATTTTATAATCCATATACAATTTATTTTTATTTTAATTAATTAAATTTTGAGGCAGCTTAGAAAAGGCCATTTGTGAAATTGGCTTACTAAATTAAAGCAAAAATTTCAGTATCAAGCAAAAATTTAGTAAGCAAACATATAAACCATAGGACTTGTTATGATTCTGTGAATGAGCTTCATATTTGGATCTTAGTCATCAGGCAGCTGAGGTTATAAAATAAATATTATCCAATACAGAAATCTCATTATCAGAAAGGAGTATTTGTATATGTTGGATACACTTAAAAGATAATTTTTTCAAAATATAAAATTTTAAATAAAAATATTTTGTGTTAGACTTTTGATAAAATTTTACATCAAATGCTGAAGCCATTTTTTTTCGCAATCTACATTAAGAGTCAAGGTGATAAAGTCCTTTGAGGTACAAAAGTATTTAATTTTGAGGAGATACCATTTATTTATTTTTACTTTTGTTGCTCATGCTTTGGTTGTAAGGTTTAAGAAACTACCGCCTACCACAGGATCTTGAAGATGTTTTCCTACATTTTGTTCTAGGAGTTTTATGGTTATTGCTTTTATATTTAGGTCCTTGATCCATTTTGAGTTAATTTTTGTATAAGGTGTAAGATAGGGGTCTTCTTTCTTTCTTTTGGTTATGGCTACCCAGTTCCCCAGCACCATTTGTAGAATAGACCCTTCTGGCCCAGCTGAGAGGGCTTAACTGCCTTGTCATAAATCAAAGGCAGGCAGCGGATGGGCTCAAGGGGTTGAGTGCCTGCCTCCCACATGGGAGGTCCCAGGTTAGGTTCCCGTTGCCTCCTGAAAAAACAAAAAAACAAACAACGAGCAAAACAAACAAAAAACCAACTCAGGGAAGCCAATGTGGCTTAGTGATTGAGTGCTGGCTACCCACATACTAGGTCATGGGTTCAATTCCCAGTACCTCAAAAAAAAAAAAAAAAAAAAAAAAAAAAATCAAAGGCAACTGACTCAATGGGAGAAAATATTTAGCAATCACATATCTAATAAGGATTTAATATCCATGATATACAAAGATATCATACAACTCAACAATAAAAAGACAGACTACCCAATTATAAAATGGGCAAAAAACTTGAAAAGACAATGGTCCAAAGAAGAAATTCAAATGGCAAAGAAACACATGAAAAAATGGTCAGCATCACTAGCGATTTGGGAAATGCAAATCAAAACTACAATGAGATATTATTTAACCCCTATTAGACTGGCCCTTATTAAAAAGTCTGTAAATGTTGGAAAGGATGTAGAGAAATAGGAATGCTTATTCACAGTTGGTGGCAATGTAGAATGGTACAGCCACTGTGGAGGACTGTTTGGCAGTTCCTAAGGAAGTTGAATATAGAATTGCCATGGGACCTGGCAATGCCATTTCTAGGTATATACCCAGAAAAACTGAGAGCAGAGACAAAAATAGACATCTGCACACTGATGTTCATAGCGGCATTATTCACGATTGCCAAAAGTTGGAAACAACCCAGGTGCCCATCAACTAATGAATGGATAAACAAATTGTGGTGTATACACATGGTGGAATATTATGCAGCTGTAAGAAGAAACAAAGTCATGAAGCATATGACAACATGGATGTACGTGGAGGGCATTATGTTGAGTGAAGCAAGCCAGATACAAAAGGACAAATACTGTATGATTTCACTATTATGAACTAAATATATTGTGTAAACTCATGGAGTTAATAGTTAGAATATAGGTCACCAGAAAATAGAAGAAGGGTAGAGAATGAAAAGCTGATGCAGAACTGGTAAAAAGGTGGTTTGTAAATCTTTGGAAATGAATAGAAATGGTGAAAGCATATCATGGTGTTTGTAACTAGCAGTGCTATTGTATGGGTATGACAGTGGTTGAAAGGGAAAGTCTAAGGTCATGATTATTACTAGAAGGAAAACTAAAAACTGTAACATGGGACTGTATAAGATAGTAAAATCTCATGTAAAACATGAATATGGGTGGTATTGCATATATAAGACTGTTTTTTACAAAATATGAATACAAATATGCTAGAGAGAAGGAAAAAGAATAGTAGCTATGTATGGCAGGGGAAGCATAGAGAGATTAAGAGGTTATGCATTTTGTTTGGTTTTTGTTTATTATTATTGAAATAATGAAAGTGCTCTAAGAATGACTGAAGTGATGAATGCACAAATTAAATTTGTGATTATCTTGAATACCATTGATTGTACATTTTGAATGGATTTATGTTTTATTAATATATATCAATAAAATTGATTTGTTAAAAAAAAAAAAGCGAAGGCGATGTAATTTCACAAGAACAGACAGACTAAATTTTTTGCATTAATAGCAAATGACAATGGCTAAAACTTACCAAAACCTAAAGGATAGTATATGCTATGCTATTATTTTCCTTTGCTATAGTTTCCTTATTTCATTAGAAATATCAATAAATGTAAATAATGAATAGAAATTCATATTTATTCCATTATGCAGCTACTCTTTCAACAATATTTTCTAAAAAAGCATTGATGAAATTTCATCCATTGTATAACATATTTCTGAACAATAGTTTGATAAACTAGTATGTAGGCTGACTGGCATTAATATGTGGCTAACAGAAAGATTATAAAGAAGAGGCTTGGCCAAACTTGTTACATACCCTTTGAAGACAAACCTACCTGTTGGAGGATGCAGCTGCATTTTTAACACAAATATGCTTGTATTTGTTGAATGAATGCATGGATGGATGGATGGGTGGATGAATGAATGAATAAATAAATAAATGAAAAAGTGAGTGGATTTTGCCCCCAGACTTTAGGACAGTGCTCACCTCACAGAGTCAAATAAGCCCAGCTGTGGGATTTGAAGGCTTTGGCAGGTGATGAACCCAGCCTTTAAGTACTCTATTTTCCAGTTTCATCGGCATATTTTATAAGCCATCTGTGACATTACGTGATACCTCAATTAACAAAGCTTTTGGAAACAAAGCTCCTTTATAACTGAGTTGGCAGCATTGACAATAAGGCATAAACATGCAAAGCATGCTACCATGTGTCAATCAGCTCAGTGACAATGTTGCGATTAGCTGTACATGGTAAAATATTGTTGTGCACAGCTACTGTGGGTGCACACAGTCACCGGGGCTGACCCCAGTATTCCTGTGGTTTTGTTTAGCTTGTCCTCTCCCTATTTTTTCCTAATGTTCTTTCCTCATTTAATGGCAATCTCTCCTCCCGCTAAAGTTCTTGATGTCTTTGTATTCTTTATCTACTTATCCTCACCCGATCAAAATAAAAAAAAAAAAAGGATAGCTTTTCATATTTGTGGGTTGCCTGACTGATTTCAGTTTCTTCTCACATTAATGCACTAAGTAGTAAGCATCCTAAAACCACACCAGTCAATAGTGCCAGTTATGGATTACAAATGTTCTGGAAAGAGTACTGGAAAGGCTCTGCATGAACTAAATCCTGAAGGTGCTCTTGCTGACCTTGAACAGTCAGTCCTTTTTGCTTTTTGAGTCTCAGTATCCAGATTTACAAAATGAGTAGGTTAATGATCTCTAAGGTCCCTTCCAGATAGTACATTCTAGAATTCAAAATCCAGAGAAAAACCTTTAGAGAGAAATTACCATCTTTCTCCCAACACTGAGAGTTAAGAAAATTGAAAATGTAAATTCTGGCTGGTGCTGTTTTATAACCATAAAGAGTCACAAAAAAAAAAAAAACACACAATTTTTTAAAATAATATTTCTCTTGAAATATAAAAGAATACCTATCTGGGATACTTAGTAATCCTTTAGAAAAAAACGGCAGAGAAATTTAAAACTAAGTGGCAAGGCTCGACCTCTATATTTCCAGAATCTGGGCAGAAGTTTCAAGAGCCAGGGCATGATTCCCCACACTTATTATTTCTTGCCTCTGTCACCATGAAACCATGTGTCAAACTGTAACCTCCATCAGGCCTGTGTCTCTGAGTTTCTGTGATGAGCAGAGTTCTCTTGTTCACTCACTTTTGACACATACTGATTAAAAGAAAAATTATGTAACATTAGTCTACTGAAAACCAAATCAATAAACAAATAAGCAAACCTGAAGTGTGGTATTGTCAATTCTAGCTTCCTTCTACACTGGTTCTGCCCTTCCTCTGGCCCAAGGCATTTGGGAAGGTGGAAGGAAGAATTCTAAGTACATCATTTGGTGCTACCAGCTTTGCATTGCTGGTAAGGCAACACTGGGCATTTTGCCTGTAACTGTTTGGAAAGGATATACTTTGGGCTGTCCCTCCCTGAGCCTAGAATTTTGCTACAATGAAGGTGAGGAGCTTAAAAGGTGGAGAAGTACATCTTCATTGCTGCTAAAAGATATAGTTATTCTCTCTTCTTCTTTCAGGTATTCTGCCCTTAAAGAGATACCCTGGAATCTCAGATCATTAAGAACCTTCTAAGAAATTCTGTAAAATGTCTCCTATAATGCAGAATCTTCAGCACACTTTCCAAGGGAAATCTAGCTTTTGTTTGAAAATTCACTTTGATAGGAATCTCACCTCCTCCCGAGGCAGCCAGCTACATTTACAAATAGCATCGACTCTAATAGAGTTGTTTTCTCTATATTGAAGTGAAATATGCTTCACTGCAATCTCTGTCTAATAAAGTTTTTAATTTTAAGTCTTGGGGGCACATTTTCATCCATTTTAGCCTCATAGCCCTTAAAATATTTGAAGGCAGCTAGCACAGCCCCTGAAGTGAAGTTCCTTGAATTCTTCCCCAAAGGAAGGAACTTGAATCACAATATAGATTTAGAGAGAAGATAATAATTATAAGTATATGAAATGATTTCCAGGTGGTCACAACATTATTGTTATTATTAGTGCAGATGGAGTGAAATTAGGATAGAAGTGAAACCTTCAAGTCCTCATATCTTCAATGAGTTGATGAATCAGTATGACTCATCAAAAATAGCAAGAACAAAAAGCAGTTGGTAAGAGCTCAATTTTGTCAGGAAGAAACCTCAGTTTTACATTCTCCTTTTTACTCCCATCCCTTCTGACTCCCTTTGTTGCTAGTGATCTAAATGAAAGTCTTCGTTGCAAGGTTACCAATGACAAGAAGACAAGAGTGGGTAAACAGGTAAAATTACTAAGGAGAGGATAGCTAATTCATAGAGGATTACACATTCAGGGCAATGAGGAGCCTTTCTAGGGTAGGAAAATGAAACACATCTAACACTACAAATCTTAAAAAGCATAAAGTGAGGGTGATGTGATTTGTAGGAAGCACATTTGAAAGATTTAGAGCATTTTTACCATATTA
This sequence comes from Cabassous unicinctus, assembly GCA_029593785.1. NCBI lineage: Eukaryota > Metazoa > Chordata > Mammalia > Cingulata > Chlamyphoridae > Cabassous > Cabassous unicinctus. The sequence continues at coordinate 35,060 of JAQZBX010003079.1, forward strand.
ATGTGGCCATTAAGAAAATATTGCAAATATAGGTTACATTCATGGAAGGGCATTCCCAAACAGAGGAAATAAACTCTGCTGTGATCGGACAGCACAGAAGATTTCTAGCTACCATGGTTTTCAAGAAAAGCAAGCATCCTGGATTATTTTAGGATGAATATGATTTGAATGGTGACATGAAAAAATTATGCAATAAGAAAGAGTACCAAAGGCTTTCAAGGATGGTTAACTTGGAAAGAGCTCATAGAAAAATGTAAGCAGGTCTTCTGGGGAAGAGGAATTAGAATGAGTACCAAGGGGAATGAGTTACATGAAGGCAAAATATGACAACAAAAAGAAGTACTTTATAAACAATGGTAAATATCTGACAATATAACAGAACATTTCAGACAGTAGAAAAAAATGAGGCTAATAAGTCCATTGCTGGGGACGTTGCAGGGGTAATTTGGGTATCTGATGAACACTCCAGCTTGGTATGTCCTTAAAATCTAAAAAGTGACCTTAGGATCGACATGGTGTCTTGAGATTTGGTTTTGCTGGAGTCTTAAAACATGACTTGTCTAAGTAGAAGAAAGGGTCCTAGACTAGAGGTCCAAGTTCTAGTTAGTGCTTTCTACTAAAAAGTTTTGTGACTTTAAGCAAATTACTTTCCCTCTTTGGCCTTGTTTTTCTGCTACAAAAGGCAAGGATTTTGCACTTAGATCAGTGGTTTTCAAACTTAATATATTACCCAGAAATGTATAAATAATTAAAATTTTATTTAATAATGCATTGAGTGAAATTAATTAAAATTTAAAGTATATTAAAAACAGTAAAATTGTAATTAAAAGTTGAAATTTTAAAAATGACTTGAAGTGGGGATTGGGACCTCTCTTCTTCCCTAGACTTCTCAAGGTAGCCTATGAGAGGGCTCCACACAATTCCTTGGATTGTCCAAGGAGCATGGTCTGTAGGGCATCACCTCATGCATCTCTGGGAGCCTGGGGTTTGTTGTTCCAACAACAAAAAATATGATCCAGCATCTCCTATTTCATAGAACCAAGAAAAGTATTCCAGGGCTTTGAAAGTTACTTTAGGAATTCAAATATTTAGCACACATCCAGACACAATCCTCTGAACATACTCTTCACCTTACTATTTCTGAGCCCTTCTTTATTCCTGCCCAGGTCTGGAATATACTCCCACTTCTTTGCACTGGTCTAAATCCTATATACATTTCAAAATCCAACCCATTTCCTCCTGAAGGATTTCCTAAACCATCCCCTACTTCATAACTTCTTGAAAACTCTCATATCTGTCCATTTTGTCAACTCGAAGGATCCAAGAACTGCTGGAGGATGAAAAGTATAGTGTAAAGTGCTTGGGTTTAGGAGGCACAAGTTCATCACTTCCTAATTTTGGCACCCTGGGTAACTAAACTTTTTGGAGCCACAAACTCCTCATTTGTAAAATCGGAATGGGAATGCCTACTCAAAAGGACTTTTGAGGAGATTCAATGAGAAAATACATGTAAAATATCTGGCACAAAGGAACAGCTCCGTAAATTATCAATTCCATCTATACTTTTACTTGCCCCAGAGGAAAGGAAGTTTAAACATTTCTGAGGGAAGATCTTTTCACTTTTTGTGACTTGGGTATTGCTACTGCCTTCCTTCCTTGATTCAATTCTCATTCAATATTTATAAACACTGCAATAAGAAGAAAAAGAAATAGGCTAAGCAAGCTTAGTAATGCTTTATAGAATATGTGTTTACCACATCTGATCTAATTTGATAATCACAACAGCACCCTGTGGTAGATATTATTATTTTGCATTTATAGCTGAGAAAACAGGTTCTAAGGATTAAGTGACTCACTCAAATTACCTTAGTATTTGGAGAGGAACTGAGAATAAAAATTATGCCTCCCTTATTCCAAAATTCTTGATTTTTCCACTCCATCTTGCTGCATAAGTGTGCCCCTCTTGGTTTCTGATCGTTGGAAAGTCTTAATGCATATTTTTATTTTTTTCTTTATTAGAGAAGCTGTGGGTTTATAGAGCAATCATGCATAAAATACAGGATTCCTATACAGAGCCCTGTTATTAACACCTTGAACATGTGTTACAATTGGTGCTAGCACATTTTTATAATTGTGCTAGTAACTATAGTCCATGGTTTACCTGGGTTCACTGTTTGTGTAGTGTAGTTCCATGGGTCCTTTTTAAATTTTTATTCTGTTACCACATATACAAGCTAACATTTCCCCTTTTCATCACATTCAGATATATATTTCAGTGCTATTATGTTCACAATGTTGCACTGCCCTCACCACCATCCGTTACCAAGACATTTCCATCAATAAGTGCTGAGGAAAAGGAAAAGCTCTCTCAAGATCAGAGAGGGCAGAGAACAGCTAGAACTGCTTCATCCCTTCCAGGAAACAGCCTTATCTGGCCATGCCTCATCTGTGGGAATCCTTCCTGGTAGAGGTGCTCTGAGACATCAAGATTTATAGCCTTATCCCATGGGAATAACCATGTTCCTCCCTCACTCTCCAAGACTTTTCTGAGGTGTTGAACTCTTCTCAAGGGGAGTTTTTATTTTCTCCAGCCTTTCCCTTTCTTGTCTCTAGATCAATCTACAACTCACTCACCACCCCCCATATCCTTTTGCAGTTTCCCTCAGGCCTTTTGAGGAAGAGTCATGTTTCCTTGTGGGGTTGTCCCTGAAGATCTTTAAGGGCTGTTTCACCTGGCACAGCAATTAGGATGACCCCTAAACCCTTGGCTGAGACCCACAGATTCGGGCTGATCATTGAAATAAATCCAGGCAATTCAGCAACCCCAAATTTGGGAGGTGTGGGTATAGGAAAACCCATAAAACTCTTGATGCAACAGTTGCTGACAGATTTTTCCTCCCTCCCATCACCACATACCCAGCCGCCCACATCTCCCCTAAAGTCCAGAAGAGCCACGCACGTGCTCCTAAAGGTAGAACTTAGAACTGTCTCTTTGTTCCCCAGGGCATAGCTCAGGATTACATATAGCCATAACTCACTATTAAGGGTGCATTTCATGAAGGCAACCATTTCAAGAGAAGGCTGGTTTCTTCATACTGTCTGAATTCATGACAGAATAACAGACAGCTCACTCCACTCTGCCCTTGAAAGGAGCACACTGACCTTCTGCCTCCCATATGAAGACAGAAAACATGCCTAGAAACTTTCAACAACAGGTCACCATTAGTTTCTTCCTTGACTTGCCAAGTCAGAAAAATGGATTAGTGTTGAGAAAAACACTCAGTTTTGCAAAAGCCAACTTCTCCCGCTAAAAAAACTCAAAGTACTGCACAGTTATGAGGGCATTTCAAAGACCATGGCAGGGCAGAAGCTGCAGGCATGGTTTTTACTGCCTGTCCATCATTCCCACCAAAGTTGCAAAGAAAGGAAAAATCACAGGGAGTGTTGAGATAAAAGGTTGGGAGACATTTTTACTTGTGCACTCTGATACCATATGGAAACTAGGATGTAGTTCTTGGGTACCTACTATGTGCCAGGTATTATGCAAGTGGTTTACACCTTTACCTCATTTCATCCTTACAACAAAGTGGAGAAGTAGGTATTATCACAATGATTTTCAAATGAGGAAATTGAAGCTCAAAGTGTGAGACAGTCAGTAAGTGGAAGAGCCAGGATTCAAAAACTGTTTCATTTTACTACAGAGATTCTTTGACTCTTCCATGCTCAATAAGTTGCTATTGCATTCCAGACCCCTTGTCCTTGCTAATCTATTCTATGCCAGGTCCTACAGAAGTCCTTTTAGAGAGCTTATACTAAGCTTGTATTGAGCACCATCAACATACCCAGTATTTGAAAGCTATAATAGATGTAGAAAACATCTGAAAGCCTCTCTTTGAGAGGTTTCGAAACTAATTGTGCAGCAGGACATGCAATGACTTTATAAGTAGGCTCATAATTGTGTAGTTAGATGCAGGCTGGACCTAAGTGCAAAGGGGACACTCAGAAACAGAAAGATGACCATCAGCCCTGGGAAGTCTTCATGTAAGTATTGGTCTTTTAAAGAGTGAGGCTTATCTGGAACAGAGCACTGGAGCTGAGGAAGGTAGAAAGATCGCCAAATGTATTACTTGTCTTTTTTTCCCCCCCTGGTAAAGGAAGATTTCCTTCCAAAGTTTTTATTTTGAAAGACACAATAATCACAGAAATGTTCTTCAGGGCACATCCAGACTTTTCAACAGAACAGGCATATCCACTCTCTAGTACTTGCTTTAGAGACTGTGCTATGTTAGATAGATTACTAGAATGTAAACAGGAGTTCTCATCCTGGCTAAGCTGTGTGATCCTGGCAAGTCATTTCTTTCTCTGGTCCTCAATTTCCCTATTGAAATTGGGTCTGGGAAGAATAATCCATGAGGTTGCTTCTAGGCTAACAAAGTTTCTAAGTATAGTGGAAAGAGCACTGGAATGGGAGTCAGAAGCCATTAGTCCCAATACTGTCCCAGCCCTAACGATGTATGTGATTTGGGTGACTGCTTTTCCCTCTCTGGCTTTCAATTTTCCCATTTATAAAAGAACATGCTGGAGTATTTCTCTAAAGCACCTTTATACTGTGACATTTAATGAATCTAAATATTCTGTCTTAAATTATTTCCAATAAAAGTATCCATTTGAATTAAATGAAAGAAACAAAATAGACCTCCTGAAGGTACAAAATTGAGTATTTAATATTATTAATTTAAATTGGTTTTGACTGGACTATAGCATCTTTTGCATAAACAATGACTCAGAAAATTAATTAGCCTTTGCTTTAATTAAATAATAATTCTATTTATGCCAACTAAAATACCACATCTGAGTCAATTCACTGCAACAAGGTGTAGTTAATGCAGGAAACATGCTTCTTTGCCATGAGGAGCTGGGTTGATGACTGAGGCTCTGGGCCTCCTGATTTGCAGATAGGTATCCAGGGCTCCAAACCACAAGATGAAAATTACCGGAGGCCATGGGTGCAGCCTTCTCTGATGAAATCTTGCATACCTTAGCTCTCTTCATCAGATTATTTTGTAGGTCCTATTATTCGCTTTAAAGACACAGACCAAAATTTAATAACAGTGCTGAGTTTTCCAGAAGCCAAATCATTTTTGATTAGTGAAACATTTTCCAGAAAACTCCAGTTATGGTTGGACTGAAGAGACTTTTTGACTTCTCTGAACTTTATTATGATATCATCCATTAGATCCAGCATAGTTAAGATAGTGGAATCATTAAATGATGGTACTAAAGCTTTCTCTGCTTTTACAACCAGATATACTCTTTCTCTCCTTTGAAACAATATAATTTTGGTTTATGCTAGATTAAGGCAGTCATCATATCCCACATTTCATTTCAACTTTTGTGTAGCTTTGTTATATCCACTTAGAACAGAGATTCTTAATCTTTTTTGTTGCACGGACCCCTTTGCCAGTCAGGTGAAAACCACAGACTCAGTACTAAGTCCACACTATACTGTGCATTATTTAATAAATATATCACACCCACACCAACAGTTCCTCACAAGAAAAATGTTTTGTTTAATTTCAAGCTCATGGACCCCTGGTTAAGAACCCCTGACTTAGAATGACTTAATAATTGTATTAATAAAGACAGCTTCTGAAAAAGTAGTTTATATTATATATGGCTTTCTCATACATTAATATCTTTGAGCCTAATAAGAACTTTTGAAGTTTGGGCAGATATTTTTGTCCTTTTATTACAGATAAGAAAATTTAAGCTCAAGTTTAACTGGTTTGCCTAACTTCACAAGTTGGTAGCCTTGATATTCCAGAGATCTGGCATCAAAGTTCCTTTCATATTGCTCATATTGTCTCTAGACAATACTCTGCACGTAGTAGGAGCTCAATAAATGTCAATTTGAAAAGATGGGAAATTGTGTTCCCCCTTCCAAAGAGAAGTACCCCAAGAAGCACAGAACTTTATGGCTATATAAGGAAAAATTTTTTAAATTAGTCGTTCCATACATAGAGTCAATGATTATCTGATGGTGAGACTTGAAAGAAATGGTAAATACAGAGTTAAACCAAGATTTTTCCAGATATGAAACCAAGTGTGATAGAATAAAAGTGATCAAAAAACTGCTACGTTTGCCATTGATGGAGTGGAGACTAATTCCCCTCCCTTTGAACCTGGTCTCCCTGCCCTTAGTGACTTTCCTGACTAACAGAGTGTGGCAGATGTGACATTCTGGGACTTACAAGGCTGGGTAATAAGTCTTGCAACTGGGCCTCCTGGAACATTTTCTCTGGGAGCACTGAGCTTCCATGCCAGAAGATCAATACTCTGAGACAGCTATGAGGGAAAGGCCGTGCATGGATAGATGCACTTGCTGACAGTGTCAACTAACCCCCGCCTTCTAGCCATCACTGTCACGGCACAAGACATTGAGGCAAGCTTTCTAAGAGACTCTGGAAGAGCTTATCTGCCAGACGAATAATATCAAATAACTCAGTCAATGCCACGTAGAACAGAAAAAGTATTCAGCAGAGTTTGGCCAGAATTCATGACCACAAAATCATGAGATATAATAAAATGGTTGTCAGTTTAAGTCACTTAGTTGTGGAGTAATTTGTTATTGAGCAATAGATAATTGGAACATCAGGTTATAAAGAAATTAGAAAAGGGGTAATTATAATACCTTGTAATGTATTGTTTGTTTCTTCACTGAAATTAGAAGCTAAAATTTCCAAGTCATGGCACCTTAACAAATTCTTTTTCCCAAGAAGTCCAGAAATCAACTGCTACAGCTCAAGCCCAGATCCTATTTTCCTCTCTTTTTAGAAATTCAGTATACCTGTTGGGAGTACTATCATGGGTCAGACACTGTACTAGCTGGTGAAAATTAGCTTATAGCCTCATATAGGAGAAAATATATAAATTCATATAAATTATTAATTACAATAGAGATAATTGTCACAATGGTTAAGTATATGCCACATGGTTAAGTATGGAGTCAGACTACCCGATTGAAATTACTGCTATGGTACATTCTGGCTTACTGAACTTGAGCAAATTTTTAGCCTCAGTTTTCTCAGCCCTGACATAGAGATACTATCAGGGGCTATCTTAGAGATTTATTTAAAGTATTAAATCAAACAAGGCACTTAGCACAGTGTCTATCACATCATAGTGCTTAACAATTATTAACTATAAATACTTATTCACATTAACATTTACAACATACTATATATGTAATTAATGTATGCAAAAGAAGCAGTGAGAACACCAAAGAACACCTAACCAAGCTGAGGTTATGGGATTTCACATGGGGAAAGTGTGAAGGGATATTAACACTAGCTGATATTCTGCAGACAGAAAAAGCAAACACATTTGTGGAATCTTTATATCCTTGTAGAACAATCTGCTGGCCCTTCCAGCATAGAAGGGGCCCAACTTAATCATCTTGCCACAAGTAGCCAGTTTGTCTCCTGGAGGAATAGTGCCTTATTAAGGGATCAATATTGTTCTCTTGCTGACGTATTGGACATTCAGAGGCAAATGTAGATAAATCAGTCTTGTTAAGTGGGAGTCCATGCTGTTGAGCCCATGCATATTCTTCATCTCTGCCACCAAGGCCACTCTGTTCATGTGCCCATTGTGCCAGGTCTTAGGTGATCAGTGGCAAAGGCCGGCTAACTTCAACTGGCCAAGTCATTTTGTTCACTTAGTTGTTTAATGTTTCTTCTGTGATGAATGCTTTTTTGGTGGGTGTTAACATGTGATACAAAAATATCTACACTTTGTGCCCACTCCCATATTTCCATCCATATATCACAACCCCAGATCTTTTTTACCTCAATATTCTTGTCCTTTCCTTACCAAGCTCCTGACCAGACAGCTGGGCCATGGACCACTACCCAAGAATCTGTACATATTCTCTCTTTGGATATCTTCTGCTTCTATGAAAAAAAAAAAAGGTATAACCAGGTTCACTGTTCACAGCCCCAGGAATTGGAAAGATTTTTCTTCCCAGTTGCCTTTCAGGACCATCTTTGAATGTGGTTGCAACACAGCACCATCCATTTTTGGCCAATCTATCTGTAATTCAAGCTTGGTTTCTTTTCCTCCTTTTTCAGATCCCCTATATGGTCATAGGTGCAAACCAAACGAGGGTCACTGGTACAGCTGTAGTGGTGACATAGGGTCTAGATTACATGCTCATGCAATTTATGATGTCCTCTGGTCCTGCTCTAGGTCAATCCTAGATACACCACCTTAAATAGACTACTGCTGGACCCATCCAACTTTATGACTTGAAGAGACTCTCAAAACCCAGATCATAATGGGTAGCTTCAAACTGGGACAATGGTGTCCCATTGGTCAAACATTCTGTCTCTACCAAAGCCCTGTGACATGCCAAAACCAATTTCTCAAAGGATATATAATTATTTATGTTGCTAGCATAACCTTGCTCCAGAATCCCAGGGACCTGTGCTAAAATTCTTTAACTAGAGCTTGCCATAAGATCCATACTTTATCTCTTCCCACCATTGATACATCCCATACCATAGAGTCTGGTGGATAGGTGTGTAATATTTTGCCTTGGAACACAAAGAGGCCCACCAGGTGCTGTGCTTCTTTCTTTGCGATAAGGTGTATCTGATTCAGCAATTTTTCTTTTACTTTGGAGGAGATAACCCAGCATGACTCTAACTCAAAGTGAAGGAGAGGGGGAAAGAAAGAAGCAGTGTTGGTTGGAAATGCTCTCTTCTAAGGAAAGTGCAGCCATGCTGCTGGGAATCCTTGAGCAAAAGCCTCTCCTCAGGAGTAGGACCAGTCTGCGCTCCTTGCTGAGCCTCTGTCACCCCAGCATCACCTGGGCAAGGCCTCGCTATTGCGCCGCGGTTTGCTAGAAGAACCGCCTGGGACCGAATGGTAAAGACAGGAAACTGAGTTTTCACCCATTTCTTCTGCATGACAAAGAAAGACTTGAAAAATGGCTAAAGAATATGAAACGTGATTCATGGATTCCCAGTAAATACGAGTTTCTATGTAGCGACCATTTTGCTCCTGACTCTCTCGACATCAGATGGGGTATTGGATATTGGAAACAAACTGTAATTCCGGCAATATTTTCTTTGCCTGAAGACATCAGGTATTGCATACAGGGAGAAGCGGTTGATGGTGGCAGATTGCCAGGCAGGTGATCAGATGGAAGGGATAAGAGGGAACGATAATTGTTGGAAAAACAAATATTTGAAAAAAAAAAGAAAAATTTTGCCAAAAGAGTGATAGTCTTACTAAAAATTTTTGATTAAACTGTCATGAAACATAGCTTAAAACAAGTAAGCAAAAGATAACACATATATAAGTTATTAAGTTATTAATATAACTTAATGAACAAGGATATTTTAGTGGTCTTTTGAATGATCTGAAACTTTTCCCTTGTATATTGAATATGCTTAATGCTTTTTAAAAAGCACCTGATATTAACCTGTGCAGAATTGGTTAAAAGGTTGTTTGTAAATCTTTGGAAATAAATGGAAGTAGTGAGAGCACATCAAGCTGTTTCTAACTAGCAGAGCTATTATATGGATATGACAGTGGTTGACAGGGAAAGCCTAAGGGCATTTATATTACTTGCAGGAAAGCTAAAAAATGTAACATGGGACTGTATCAGATAGTAAAATCTCATGTAAAACATGAATATGGGTGATATTGCATATATAAGACAGTTTTTACAAAATATAAATGCAAATGTACTAGAGAGAAGGAAAAAGAATAACAGCTATGTACGGCAGGAGAAGCATAGAGAGATTGAAAGGTGATGAATTTTGTTTGATTGGCTGGTTTTTCTTTATTATTATTATTATTACCAGAATAATGAAAATGCTATAAAATTGATTGGAGTGATGAATGCACAACTATGTGATTATATTGAATAACATTGATTGTACACTTTCGATGAATTCATGTTTTATTAATATGTATCAATAAACTTGATTTGTTAAAAAAGAAAAAAGTACCTGGGAGTATATTTGTGTTGTTTATACAGAAACATATTTTTTTAACCAAATAAACCTACTTAACAGAAAATATACAAAATAATATATTAACTCTTAACTTGGTTAAACAAGATACTAAAAGACCAGAATTGATTTTGGAAACATCAATTAACCAAGATATAGATGTCAGTGTACTTCACACATCTTGACTATATAAATTCTACAACTATTACTTTGACAACTTCAGATTCAGAAGGTATTCAGCAGTCTTTGAAAACTCAGGAAGTGCTTGAAATAGCTACCAATCATTTTGCTAATCCAAATTTTACAGATAACTCCATGGAAATTAAATCAGCACAGGAAAATCCAGTCTTATTCAGCACAATTACTCAAACAGTTGAAGAATTAAACACAAATAAGGAATCTATTATTGCCATTTTTGTACCCACCGAAAATTCTAAAACTACAATTAATTCTTTTATTCCTGCTCAACAAGAAACTGTGGAAATGGATGACATAGTCATTGAAGACTCTGTATATAAGGATATAGACTATGGAACAGAAGTTTTACAAACTGAACATTCTTATTGCAGACAAGACATAATTAAGGAACATCTATGGGAGAAAGTTACTAAGTGACATTCAAAGATAACACTTCTTGAGCTACAAGAGCAAGGAACTCTAGGAAGATTGAAATCTTTGGAAGCTCTCATAAGGCAGCTAAAACAGGAAAATTGGCTATCTAAAGAAAATGTCAAGATTATAGAAAACCATTTCACAACATACAAATTTACTATGATATAGAGGTTTTAAAGCTACAATCAAGCTTCTTCCAGCCAAACCAAAATTATATGTAAAGTGAACTTCCTCCTGTATAAACTTCTCATTTTAATGACGCTAAGAAAGTGCTCTGTTATGAACTCCTTTCTGTTCTTGCAGTGCTCATTTTTGAGGAAAAAACCAGAGAATTGTTGAGAAAAAGTTTTAATCCTTGGTAATTTTTTAAATTAAAGTTAAAATATAGTAAATAGATAATATGATTAAGTCATAAAATGAGAACCCTGTAATATGGTTAAAAAAAAAAAAGTCTGGAACAGAAGTTAGGCTCAGGAATCAGAATCAGACCTGGTTCTACCACTGGCGTATGACTTAGGTTACTTAACAATCTTGATCCTCAGTTCCTAATCTATAATGGACGACATTTATTACATCTCTGATGTAGTCTGTTTCTTTATAGTTTTACTTTTCTATGAGGGCAGCTTTAACAGAACACGTTTTCTATAAGACTATGCTTACATATTACTAGAAGTTGGTTAGAATTTGCTATCAGTAAATATTGGAAAATCCTCAATATTTATTGAATTCTGTATTGTTTGACCTTTTGACACTTACTCATCTGTACTATAAAGGAAAACACTTATTTAGTTTCATTCTGTTGAACTAAAATAAGGAACTGCTCATTAGGCCAGTTCTTAGGAGAGGTACTTTAAACTTTAAAAATATGTATTTCAGTACCTTATATATGATTTTCCATGTTAATACATACATGCATGCGATTTAAGTTTTTTACATCCTGTATTTATAAGGTTATATTTATAAACCAAAAAGATGAAATGAGGTTAAAAAAATATATAAGCATGTTTTAGAAATCATAGTTTATATATATTTTTTAATAGGTATAGCTTTTTTTAAAGTATGTGCTTGTCATTTTTAAATAACAGATTGATATAGTAATACCTAACACTATGAATTCCCACTTCTGCATATTTTAATGAAATTTACAAGCAAGAAATTATAGATATGTGCTGAAGACCTTAGGGAGACAAGTAGGAAAGAGAAGTGATGATGATGTAAATAAAAATATTGCTTAAGTCCACAAGAAGCTAAGAAAAATGAATGTAAAAACAAAGACTTAGTGGTAGGAACACAAATGTGAAAAACAGGTGATATGTTTTCTTAAAACTGGCAGTCAGTATAATTAAATAGAACAGCCTATGGTTTTCCTTTGGCATATGAGCAAGTTCCTATTAGTTTCAGTCTTAGTTTTTTCATCTGTAAAATAAAAGATACTATTACCTATCTTGTAGGATGGGTTTGAGAATTCTATAAGGTAATATGTTTTTGGGCCTGGAAAATAAAGAGGTACTCAATAAATATTAGTTATTTCTGAACAGCAATTGTGTACTAATTATTTTGTAAATGCAGGATGATTATTTTTGGCCAGATTTCACTCATTTTCATCAGGCTAATAAAATAGCTGTTATATGAATGTGAAAAAAAAAAAAAAGTCTCTCCTCAGAGGAGTCCTTATCATCCAGGACTGGGTATGCCTTAGTGGCCCTGCTGTGCTCCTTTGGCTGGGTGTAGCCACAGTAAGCATACCATGGTGCAAATGCTGTGATGGATATCAGAGGCAGCAGCTGAGGCCTAAATCGATTATGTTCCTTACAGTTTGAAATCAGAGGCAAAAATTGCCTCCAATTGCTATATTAATTCAAATTAAATTGAATTCAGAAACAGATACCAAATCACATTAACACACTATGACTGCAAGCAGCTACTCAAGCAGAAATTGTTCCTATATTTGAGGAAGGGATCTTCCACATTCCCCAGGTTTTTTTCAACCTACTCCTACACATTACTCAACTCCATAAGTTTTTTTTCATTGCTGGCAGACAAGTAAAGAATATACCTTATGGAAATTTCTATCTGAAAAGGAAAGGTAGTATATTTTCAACTACCTCCAGATTTATCACCTCCAGATTTATTTAGTCATTTCTAGAAGCAGTCCACAAACAGGAATTGTGCTAGAGTGCAGAAGCAGGCAAACGTTTTCTACAAAGCATCAGATAGTGAAGATTTTCGGCTTTATAGGCCATATGGTCTCTGTTACATCTACTCATCTCTGCCATTGTAGCATAAAAGCAGCTTTCGACAATACATAAACAAATGGGTATGGCTGTATTTCAATAAAACTTTATTTACAAAAATAGGACTGGATTTTGTCCATGGGGCATAGTTTGCAGACCCTGTTACAGTGGAAAGGGGCCAAAAGTTGAAGCTCGTGAGCTCTGTTCTTAACTCTTCTAATAAACCACATGTCACTCTGGAAAGATTATTTTGTCCTATCTGATCCTGAGTTTTCCTGTATGTGGCACATCCCTGTGTTCACAGCACCTAGCACTGTTGCGTGGTAAACTATAAGGTTTGCTGAGTAAACAAATGCATGAACACATCACAGACTTTGGCTGGATGACTGCTGGTTTTCTTCCAACTTTAATATTCTCTGAAAATGTCATCTAATACAGGGAGCTAAATTTATCTCCAGACCTCCACAAATCATGGATTTTTCAGGTACCAATGCTAATGAGATTAAACAAATATTTAAAGGGTTCTAGTCATCTATATCAAGCATGTGTGGACCCACATTTAAGGGCATTGTTGAAGAGTTTAGGATGTCTCTCTAAGCTTACCAATGATTCTGACTCAAAGGAATCCTAAAGGAAGGAGCAAAAAGTACAGCTTAGAAATCAGCAAGATATTATTCATGCATCCATAATCCTGTGTTTGGAGACACACTTAACCTTGCTTGCCATGAGCTACTAAGCAAGTCCACCTCTATTTTTCTCCTATGTGAGAAGAGAGCTCTATTACCAGTTTTATCCATGCCACAGGCAGTAACATAATAAGATTAGAATTCTGCTTCAGACTGAAAACAAAATCATTGAATGTGAGAATGGTAGGGACTTTACATGACATCTAGTCCTCATTTTACATTGGGGAAACTACAGAGTGAACTTCTATAAAAATGTTCATGAGATCAAACAATTTCTCTGTTTAAAATCGTTTGATAGCTTTCCAATCACTTATTCACTCAACACAGATTCATCTAGCATCTGGGCTGTATATTTAAGATAACGCTGCACAGAATATCATTTCCTTGTGGATCTTGCATTTTTGATGGGGAATATAGGCATTAAACAAATAATTTTGAAATATCTTTATAAACCCTTAAAAGTTCTATGAAGGGAAAGAAAACTGCCATAAAAACTAAAATGGGCCATGATTCAGATTGTGGGGCAGGGAAGAACTTTCATTTAAGCTACAATCTGAAGGATAAGTAGAAGAGTATCAGACAAAGTGTGGCAGTAAGTGCACAGGAGGCATTAGCGATAAGGGCATGTGGGATGGTCCTGAGAAGAAAAAGGAATTGCTTGCCTTCTATAATCAAATTCAGTTGTGTCAGACCAAGTTCAGTGTGTCAGGGTGAGGAGGAAAGTAGTATAAAATGAGGTTGGTAAGTTAGAGATAAAGATCATGTTAAGGATGTGATTTCCAAAAAAAGTTTTTAGCATGAGAATACTACAATCTAAGTCTCATTAAAAATGCTCCTTTACTCTGGTTACTTTGTGGAGAGATTTAAAGCAGGTTGATGACTTATGGGGCTATTACAATAATCCAAGGCAGAGATGGTGGTGGCATGGACTAGGGCATGGCAGAGAATATGGAGAGTCATGGGGTGGTTTAGGAAATATTTTTAATCAACAAGGCTTGGTAAATAATTAGATATATGACTTATTCTATATGCTATGATATCTCTCTAATATGACACAAAAAAGGTGCTTAGTAAATATTCATTGACTCAATGGCTGAGACCCAGAAAGTTTAAGAGAATTACTTAAGGTCCCATGGTTAAGGTAGATCAGCACTCAGTTTATAACCTAGGACTCTTAACTTTCATTCAAGTGCTCTTTCCAATTTACTATTCTACTCCTCTGCCTTATCACCAGTAGGATTTTTACCTGTTAGTTTTCCTATATAAATGAAAATTTGTACAATTTGACACCCAGCTAAACCTGAGTTTGAATTCTGTCTTCTTGATGTATCAGTATTATTTAATGTCTCAATGAATTAATTTCCTCATATAAAAATGGTGATTACTTATTAAACAAAGATTTACTGAGTAGTGTTTGTCACCAGACTCTATTCTAGTGCTGAGAACGCAATAGTGAACAAAACTGTCAAAATCACGTCACTCATGGAATTCATTTTTGTTGGGGAAGACATATATGCCAACTATTGTTTCTGCTCTATCCCTGCCCTTTCTGTGCTCTTCTCTGGAACAAAGGGAACCAGAAGCCTATATTTCCCTTGCGGAATTATTGGCTGACATCTGGCTAGATTCCGTGAATGGGAGACATTGGTGGGAGACTGGAAAGCAAAAGATAGAAAAAGACCCTTTTTACCCCATCTTTGGGAGTGCCTCAGACAGTGGCAGCAGCAGTAGCAGCCTGTGTGTGTTTCTAGATTTAAGCTCAGACAATCTCTAAAGTAATATATCAGCAAGAGTCCATTCAGGAAAATAGGAGCCCCTCTAGATATTTCAAAAAGAACATTTATTAAAAGGATTGGTCTATAAACACGTTGAAATGACTGAGAGATAAAGAAGATGAGGGAATTTATCCAGAGATCAGGAACCACAATCCCAAAGACTGGACAAGTAAAAAGGAAAATGTTGCTACCTGGAGCAAATGTGCCGCACACATGTGCCATGTCACTGAGGCTGTAGGAACTTCCAGTGTTGCCTACTGCTCCTTTGGAACCTCTACCACAGCTGCTTTGCAGGAACCTATGAGCTTCTTCTTCTACCGACATTATAGATGCCTCAGAGTCCAAAGTCTTTTACCATTGTTGCCTCTAGGAAAATTCCAATAGCATTATGCCACTAAGACTGCTGGAACCCCTGTTGGGCTTCTTTTGCTTCTCTGTTCACACTGACTGGGTAGGTACACAGGAGCCCACAATCACTGCTACAGCTGCCATTGCTAATCAAGGTATGGTTGGACACAATATAAAATGGCTTCTCTTTTCCTTATGCCTTTCCACTTCTGTACAGAGCCTCTCAATGGCAGAAACTATCCAAAAGATAAATGATGAGGAAATCTGAAAAATGTAGTTTGTAAGCTTCCAGTGCTCTGCCACTTACATGGAATCACAGGGCGGAGCAGAGGAATTAGTGAATAGACAGCTAACCAGTCCAGTAAACAGAATGCGTAAGTAACTTCCTTATAAGGTAACAAGTGTTATGGAAAAATAAAGCAGGGAATTTCTGGGGTGGTTGGGGGGTCAATTTTAAATAATTTGGGGGGAAAATTAAATAATTTGGGCTTAATTTGAGTCAAGATGAAAGGGGTGGCAGAATAAGCCAGGTAGATATCTAGAGGACGAGCACTCCATTCAGAAAGAGCAGTATGTGCCAGGACCTGGAGGCTGATGTTCCCAGGTAACTTGGAAAAACAGCAAGAATGCCAGTGTGACTGGAACCCAGTAAGGCAGGAAAGTGTGAGGTAGGACCCGAGGTCTGAGAAGTAATGGAAAGGGAATGGCATTGTGTCAGGCTTTATAAGCCATTGTAAAGATTTGTCCTCCCACTCTGAGTTAGAACAGAAGCCATAGGTAGGTTTGGAGCAAAAGAGTGATATTATCTGACTACTGGAATAATGATATCTACCTCACAGACCTGCTATAAGGATTAAATCGTCCATGTTGTGGCTCGTCTTCTCCTCGTTTCCCTGTGTTAACCTGCTTCAACTCCCTGCTCAGAGTTCACACCTGTATTCTTAAGGGGGTGCTGAGGGGCACCCTAACTTCTGGTTAGCAGAGTAGTCCCTGCCTAACAGGGTATAAACCTCTCTGGCTATTCTATTGAGGTTGAGGGAAGACCAGTCTGGCACCCTGGTTGGAACTGGATGAAATTCCCACATGACTAATAAGGCATTGATTCTGTAAGAAATAAACTTAATTAGCATTTTGAAGATACCTGGTCCTATTAAAAGGATAAAGAGGATGGTGGTGAGCAGCCCCAAAAGGGGTTCAGCCATAACATAATGGACCAGAGTGAGAAAGGCCAGGTGCCTTCAGAGGCTGCATTTTCCCAAAGTTGATGGGAAACAACATTCTTCCTTGAGTTCTTTCATGCTGTTGGTTAACTCTAGGGAGAGATTGTGGTAGACCTGCTGGGTTTGGGTATAAACTGCCAAACCCAGTTCCCACAGCAGTGGTTATGCTTAGGACAGCTAGGAGAAGTATGAGAGGCACTGCCCTAGACATAAATTCACAAAGACAGTATAGGCAACAAGACATGCATATGGCAAACAAATTAAAGACAGTACTTTAGAGAGCCATTCCTTTATCTTATAGCCTCGTTCATTAACTACTCAGAAAATGACTTAAGTTTACCAGGACTTTTAACATGTTCAATATCCCTCTGGATATGATCTAGAATAGAAAAGATATCTCCATAATCATCAGGCATATATCTAGAATAGGAGAGGTATAGGTAGAGTACTTAATACTGATTAATGCACTAATCAATGCATAAGTTTCTCTTTAAGCTGAGATTAATAGATCTAAGCTCCAAGTTTGCAATACCATACATGTTATCTCTCCATGGGAGCAGGCCGTAATGTCAATTGTGTTTGTTTAAGTTCTATTCACAGTACTCAGGTAATTGTTGCCCCACTTGGTATGCCCTTCACACAGCCAGCATGTTGCAGCACTGTTGACGCTAGAGAGAAGCTAGGAAGGTAAGGTTCCAGTATTTCACTGGCCTGGTGAATAGTGCCCTTCAGCACTATGAATCAGAGCCAGTCTGGGCAATGCCCATTGTACATCTGGCCATATACATCCATCGTTGGCTGCTGCAAGAGTCTGTAACTGCATCGTACTCTCCATCCACTTCAAGAGCATAACCAAAGATGTAGTTGATAATTTTATTGTTTTAGGGGTCAGTGACCAACCTAGCCAATAATTCAAATGGAGCCAATAACTCAAATGGTATTTGGGCCTGGTTTGAATACACAAGAGAATTTGACAATACTGAAGTTTATCTCTTAATCTTTACACATTTCTAAACACTTCTAAAACAATGTATAACATATCATATGAACTTAACTTTTTAGTACTTTGCTTTTTACTTTTACAACTTTAGCATGATTACATTAATTAAGAAGTATTTTACTTAGCAGCACAGGAAAAACTACTTTCTCAATTATTTTATGAAAATCTAAGACTCTCAATGGATCAAGATTATCTTTCCTTACCACCACTTTAATATGGAGATTGAAGTGGTCTCTGACAGGTTTCCTTTTTATGAAGTTATTTTTGTTATTAATGTCAATTTAGGTTTCTAATAATAATGGCTTCCTGGAATTAGCCATTTAAATGCTTTAGTTTGGAAGATGCTTTCATAAACTCCTTATAATTAATCATAACCACATAGACTAGTTACTTTACCTTTAAATAAGCTTATTAAATTACAGTTAGCAACCAATGAAATATATTTTATCCTTTTAAGAGAGGACGTATCTACATTTCCTTCTTTAACTTAATTTCATTAGACATGAACTTACAATTTCCATCACCTTAAAGATTTAATATATCTAATGTTAATTTATTTAATTGATATCCTATAAACCTAGGGAGAGTACACCCAAACTAAATAAAATTGAAACCATTATAGTTTATGCAAGGAATGTTCTTTTTCCTTCCTTTACAGGAAGCTAAAGCCTCTTTTCTTTAATAAAATTCTAAAATTGTGAATAATCTTAAAAGCATACTGACTGCCAGTTTCTGGAATATATTTTGAATGCTTAATTTGTTTTAAAAGATCTTTCCATAGCTTTCAAGGACTTTTCCTTTACTTACTGAAATTTGACAATTGGATTATTAACCACCCTTATTTTAAGACTGGTAAAAGGTTTGAATTGGGGAATTATAGGGCAAACTGATTCTTAATTCCCCAGCCTAGAAGATAGAGTTTTAATCTGCCATACCTAGTCCCCTGCCCCCCAGAGCTCTTCCAAAGAGAAAGCCCTGGGGCCTGGGTAGGTCAAAGAGCTCAGGAAAATTTTTTTCCCTTTCCCAATAGTTTCTATATTCAGATTTCTATATGACCTTTCCATCCTGCTTAGCCTAATTTGGGCTCCAGGAATACTCATTCACATATATATATACATATTTAATTTTTAACAATTTGAATAGAGCTCTTTTAGGAATTTTCATTTGTTAATTTCATATTATCATCCTGATGTATGAAAATATACACTGAGCAAATAGGCAGACACAAATAGAGAGTTAGACACAAAAACACACACTGATGTTATTTAAAATTTGCATTCTTTTACAAAATAAGTTTAATGTAAAATAACATTTAAAAAATTTCTTTGAAGGCTATTTCTAGTTACTCTAGTTTGCATTGTGACCATACAGCTTTGCACAAGAATTTCATTCCTTTTAATTATTGGCTTATAACCAAATTGTCCCCAATGCTTTAATATACAATTTACAACATTTTACTTTACTTCAGAGCTTTGTTTATTTCCCATTTTGACTTTGGCAGACCTTGGATGAAAAACAACTAATTCCAGTATGTACTCACTAAGATCATTGAAGCCTCAGGGAAACTGGATTATCTCTTAAATTGCTGCTTTTAGGAACCTCAACAGTTAAGGTAAGAGGCCTTCCCCACTCCCCAGTCTTCAGAGATAACAGGACTCTGGTGGCCGCTGGACTGCAAGAGTGGACATTCCACCAGGCAGCAATTTAGTCCACACTTGGAGCTATGAGGGAAAGTAGGGTTATTGGCATCAGGGGAAGGACAGGAGACAGGGTTGTCTCAAGTTTGCTTTCCCTTGAGCCATAAGGGGCAGAAGTTATCATGAAATAACCATAAGCAAAGGCAAGGGGAGAGGTTAGACCTGAGTTACTATAAACAAAGGAAAATTAGTCTAAGATTACACTTATAATAGTAGGTCTAGGCTAAATCCACCCAGCTATAGCAATTTCAGATATTATCCTTTTGCTGTTTTATAACATAAAGGCATCTATATAAAGATCTTAACTCTTAGTTACAGTTTCTAGTAAGTTTCCACTTAAAAACAATTTAGGCACTTCCATTTATTAACTAAGCAACTAACACAATTTTATAAGTAACAACTTCGCTAAGTTTTTCTGTTTTTTCAGTAGCTGAATTAATTCCACTTGTGATTTCCTTTATACATCAAATTCAATTGCAAGATAGCATTGACATTTAAAGAATCGTTTTTAGGTTACCTTTCACTGTTATCCAATTTGTAACAGGTAAACCCCAAATCTGATTTATGAGTTCCTAGGCACTAGCAGACTAACAAAGTTAAAGCAGGCACAGATTAGAACAGGAGAGAATTTTACACACTTAGCTTAACTTAGGGAAAGACTTGACTTTAGAATCACCTAGACACAAAGCTCTCAGTGTCTGTCCATGGCAGAAACTTCATGCAGGACCCTCTAGCTTATTTCCTCCAGGAAAATCTCTGGGCAAGTGCTAAGTATGTAGCTAAGCAGTCCAAAGAAGTCCTGCCTCTGAAGAGATAAGAATTGGCCTACATCCCATTAGTTACTTCCCGCATGAGGTAAAAACCTGCAAGCATTTTTCACTGAAAGTATTGGAGTGTTACACGGAAATAGGCAGGGAGCTAGGAATAATCAGAAACCTTTTAATCTTAGTGCATTTCCTTATCACTTTAAGGAGACATGGCCACATGGTCTCTGGCCCTCAGATCTACCTATACTTTCCTTCTCTCTCACACAGGTTTAACTGGAATTCAGGGTCCCATACAGATCCCACTCTCAGCCACACTATGGCCATGTGGTGTGACAGGAAAAGATTAGCCTCTTTTCTTTTAGATCATCAGTAGGCAGATTGTCCCAATTTTTGAGAAGGCACCCCAATGGGGAGTCTTCTGGAATGCTGAAAGGGCCGCCCATTATCCTAAGGGAGGATAAAATGTGTTCATCAGTCTGGGGGCATCCCACTGCTAGACCTGACTGAATGGATTGCTTGCCAAGCCAGCATCCTGGAAACTGGGGAGACCTGCTTGCTGTCCCACATTCTGGGGATTGGGAGCCTTATGTCTCTGGGCATCCCCAGAGACTTAGAGGTCTTGGAGGCATCTGGGTCCAGCTCCCAGACTTGGCACCCAAGCTGGGCTGACCCTAGGAAAGGGGCTGGCTAGGGACCTTTCTTTTGCCTACTTTGCAGAGGTCTTAGGAGCTGGCTATGAGTGAGCACACTTCATAGCCACTCCCAGGGGCCAAGGTCTGCAGTTAAACCCAACAATAAAAGCCCATTAAAAAACTAGAGACTAATTATCCAGTGACTTGCCAGCAAACACCCTCAGGGACCCCCTGACACAATCTCAGGGCCTTCCCAGGGTCTTCCTAGGGCTGAGAAGGAACAAAGCCTAAGGGCACTACTGAGGGTGGGGCTCGTGATTCCCTAACAAATGAATTTTCAGTTTCTAAGGCATTCTAAAGCATCTCACAGACCCAAAATGAGGACAGCAGAATTTGGAAGATCAAAGGCACTTTTACTTAAAAGGAGTTAACTTTTAGTCTAAGGAAATGATTACAATGGGTGATAGCCATTCTGAACTCATAGAGAGGACCTGGTAAACTCCCGGGGGACTCCTGCTTGACTCAGGCCACATGCCCAATCAGGTCCCAAGGATGATTTCACCCGCCACCCAGAACTTCCTTTGATCTACACTGCTAGGAATATTACCCCTACCAATTCCGGAGAGAGACAGAAGTGTGGACAGATTAAGTTTATGTCCTGTGGGAGCCTATCCAGGAACTCCTTTAAAATGGCAGGCTAAGGAACTCACAGAGAAGGCTTGGTAAACTCCTGGAAGACTCTTGCTGGACTTAGGCCACATGCTCAGTGAGGTCTCAAGAGCAGTTTTACCCGTCGCCCAGAATTTCCTTGGATCTACATGGCATGGGGGCTCACCCCTACCACCTCCAGAGAGGGAGCTGGAAGTCTGGGCAGACCGAGTTTATGTCCTGTGGGAGCCTCTCCAAGAACCCCCTACCCAGGAATCCCCTTTAAAATGGCAGAACCAAAAGAGGGCACAGACAGGCTATAAAAAGTTTGACTCACCAGTCCTTGCCAGGTGTTGGGGAGGATTACCTGCTTATAGAACTCCTGGTTATTGCTAGCCAAATGAAGCCTGGTAAGTGTTGGATTCCTCCAGGTTCTTGGTTATGTTGCATAAAAGAATTTAAGAACATGCCAGTTTAGTTAGGCCAGTAAGAATTTATTGGGAAATGGTGGAAAAGAACAGAGCTTCCTGAGAGATGGGAGAGGAAGACAGAAATATGCACCGAGATTTGGTGCAGGCTCCTGTAGAAAGAGAGAACGAGATTTGGTTTGTGTGGTCACCTTTTAAACTCTTAATTATTTCTCCCCTTGCTAATGCTAAGGGGAGGAGCCCCGGCTGTTACTGGTTACCCCACCTATGGTGGGGGCCAATGGTGAGGCCTGTATGGAATATCCGGGGGCCTCCCCTGCACATAGAAGAGTCCCGTCATCTGGGACCTCAAGGTCAAGGTCAAGGTCTCGGTGGGGTCTTATGACCATGTTGTCTGTCAGCCATTTGTGGCTCGTCTTCTTCTCATTTCCCTAACTAAGCTGCTTCAATTGGACTATAGGGGAGTTATGATATAAGGACAAGTACTTCAATCCAACAGATAAATATTAATCTTGTTCAGAAAGCTCTTGAATTATTTCATCATGGGAGGCTTAAACTGTCCTCAAATGTCCTGCACCCTTTGACATTTTATTCCATATTTTCTTGAGTAAATGTCATATAATCTGCTTGAAAAACTCACTACCTACAGAATCAGAACCTACAGATAAAAAGTCAAGATATATTTGCTCAAGTACCCTAACAGAGGTGTATACAACGTGCTTGAGAGGCCCTGAAGAGGCAAGGAACTTTACCAGAGAAGTGAAACTTGAACTAGGTCTTGAAGGATAATCAATATGTTCACTGTGGAGAAAAGGCAGAGAATGTTTGAAGTGGGCACGTGCAGGGGTATAGAGGTGTGGAGGCATGTCACATAAAGGAAGGGTAAAAGTTCTGTGTGACTGATATCTAGAGTGCAGGAAAAGGAAGGGGGTAATCTTGGCAGCTGAGGCTGGACACACTATATATCTTCATTTTTTTTCCTCCAGAAAGAAGGAGATCAAGTAATTAGAAATTGTGATATAATCTGGGTTATAGAAATCAGGTAGAAGGCAGGCCTTTCCCAGGAGCGCCTCTAGGTGAATTGTTAGAAGGCAAAAAGTCTGAAAAACCGCCAAATTATGCAAATTTGACCGTGGCCCAATCCAACACAGAGTACATGCACGGTTATTACAGTTGGCACCATTAGTGGCCCTGTATTGATTGTTTTAGTGTTCTCCCAGTTAATGGCACACACCAAACACAGAAATCTATAAACATATGGAGAAAGCATAGAGTCAAAGATCATTGTCAAGGAATTGGACACACCTAAGTTCAAGTCCCACTATGGCCAAATACAAATGATGTGATTCTGACTTGGGTTTCTTTCCTTTTCTGTAAAATGAATATGATGATAAAACCAAAACTCCAGAATTCTGTAAAGTTGAAATTATATAATACATATAAATTAATATATTTTCTAGCACATATTAAGTGAATGCACAAATAAGACTGCCTGGGTGTATATTCCAGCTTCAACATTTTACTATGTGAACATAGGCTAGGTATTTAACTACTCTATCTCCAATTCCTCATCTATAAAATAGGGATAATGAAAATACATAACTCATAGGATTATTGTGAGAATTGTGAGAGTCTGGTCTGGCCTCTGAGCAAACGTCTAAGGCAGTAGTTAATGCACTGTTGTGATTCAAATAGACAGAAAATGATTTCAAACAGTAAACTTATCCAAGGAACCAAAAGTGTAAACATTGGGTCTTTTCAACCAGCTTTCAGTAATACAATGAGAATCAAAGGATTGCTAGACCCTTTCTCACTTCATCTTCTCTCTTCAGCCCAGATTTGACCAGTCCTGAATTTAATTTCACCAGAAAGCTACTTTATCAATCACAGAGGTTTCTGAAATCCTCATTGCTCATTAATTTTGTTACTGCCTAATGGAAAGGAGAAATCAAAAAGGGAAGGCAAAGCGAGAGAAGGGAAAAAACCAATGAGTTCTCTAAGACTTTAAAAGAGTTCTCAACATTTAGCATGCATGAAAATCCCCAGGAGCGTTTATTAAAATGCAGATTGCTGGGCCACATCTCAAGAGTTTCTGCTTCAGTAAGTCTGGGATGAGACCCCAGAATTTGTATGTCTAACAAGTTCCTTACTGATGCTCATGTACCACATTTAGAGAACACTGCTCTAAAGTATAAGTACTCCAAGATTTTTGTTAATAAGTCTCAATATAATTTTGAAAATTTTCATATTTTTTCTTCATATTTTTGTTGATTTTTAAAATAACACTCTAAAATAAAATTGTCATCATAGATTGAAATAGTAAAAAATGTAGAAATATTGAATGTATTATAAATATTGGCATTGCAAATAAAACTACATTTTAAATAAATGTTTAAATGATTCTTATGGAAAATAAATACCATGGTAACTTGATAACCAAAATTATCTTTTGAAAAGGCATGAGCAAGCTCTTTCTTAATATTTGGAAATTTTATATACTTCTGTTTTCTCCTTTTTATCATATATTCATTCCACTGCCCTGGTAGAATTTTAACCTCATGTAATATATTTTTATCCTTGAAAGTCTTTTATATAACCACTCAGTCCTACTTCTCTTCAATAAAACACAAAAGTATATATATTTTTTTGGAAGTACAGGGTTTCTTTTTTTATTAGGGAAGTTGTAGATTATACAAAATTCATACAGAAAACAGAGAGTTCCCCATATACCCCCTTATTATTAACATTTTACATTAGTGTGGTACCTCTGTTACAATTAATGAAAGAATACTAATTATAATTGCACCATTACCTATAGTCCATAGTTTACATTAAGGTTCACTCTTTTTGTTGTACAGTCCTGTGTTTTGTTTTGTTTTTAATTTTTATTGTAGTAACATACATACAACATAAAATTTCCCTTTTAACCATATTCAAATATAAAATTCAATGTTATTAATTACATGTATGTAAATTTAAATTTACTTTTAATATCCTATGACCATAAAACTCAAGTTCTAAAGCATTGTATCTTGATTGTTATCATAAAAATTAATAAAAGCAATCAAAGCAATTGACTGACTTATAGACAACATTAATTTACATTGTTCCCCTTTTTGGATCCCTAAGGTTTTTATACCTCAGGCCAACGCATCAAAGGAAGATGGTGTGGGTGGGGCAAGAGATTACTTTTGTTGTTACAATTGTTGTAGAAATATCTCTATGAAAGGGCCAGAGGGAAGTGAGAAACTGCCTGAAGTTCCCAACTCCTGGGAGAAAGAGGGTCTGTGTATAATAAGGCTATACAAATTGAGTCCCTTCCATCTTCCCCATTGGATATAAGCCCCCTTTCAATTGGAGGTGGAGCGGATGTCACCATCCCAGAATCCTCAGGATTGGGGAAAGGACTATGGACTAGAGTGGACTTACTGCTATACTATATACATATTGTAATTCTAGCAATGGAAGAAATTACAACATTGATGTGGAGACAGTGGCCACTGGAGGCTCTGAGGGCAGGGAGAGGGAAAAATAATTGTAATATGGGGGCTTTTTAGGGACTTGGGAATCAT
Organism: Cabassous unicinctus; assembly: GCA_029593785.1. Classification (NCBI taxonomy): domain Eukaryota; kingdom Metazoa; phylum Chordata; class Mammalia; order Cingulata; family Chlamyphoridae; genus Cabassous; species Cabassous unicinctus. The sequence goes on from JAQZBX010003079.1 coordinate 60,701, forward strand.
CCTGAGTGACATTGCAATGACAGATGTAGGCCATTTTATTTCATCACACAACATGCAGAACTGTGTGGGAGAGAGTGTAGACTACAATGTGAACTATGGCCCATGCTTAATGGCAAAGCCCCAGGATGCATTTATCAATTGCAATGAATGTGCCACACTAATGAAGGATGTTCATGTGGGAGGGTGTGGGAGGTGTGGGGAGTGGAGCATATGGGAATCCCTATATCTTTTGTGTAACATTTATGTAATCTAAATATCTTTTAAAAAATAATAATTGAAAAAAGGGAAGGAAATAAAAGAAAGAAATATATAGGGGAAAAAAAAACCTCTTTGGTGCTCTGTGCCCTTTATATTTTATAGACTCCTGTGGGTACTGGAACCCCAGTTAAAATCCTGCTGCTCTAACAGAGTTGTCAGTTTTCACTTTCTGCTTCTCACTGACATTGGTGATATATTATTTTGAAATAAACACCTGTTTTCTCTTTCCCTTTGTTCATCGTAATGGTCACTACAAATATTTGTGCATCACTTTTCAATTTATGTCATTTTAATATATATTACCTCATTTTATCCTCACAAAAACCTGGGGGTAGATAGGCAAGCAAAGCAGATATTATTGCCCTTTTCGAATATGTGAGGGGAGACGCTACATAATTGCCCAGTGCCACATACCCAATAAGTAATAGAGGCCAGTTTAAAATCAGGGACCACTGACTCATTCCATGAATTTTCCTTTGCATTATACCAGAGCCAGGGCTCCCTTGGCAGATGACAGGGTTGAATACTGCCAAGTTTTCTTCCTTACTCAAGAACAGGGGCTGCTTGGATTTTCAAGGTATGGCCTTGAGTGTTAGCTAACGATGAAGAGCTAAACCTGGGAAAGCAGTCATGAAGCAAACAGGAGGCTGAAGAACAGCCACCTGAGACAGAGGAAAGCCAGTGCCTTTATTGCTTTCCATTACCCCTAGAGAAAAGCTGTCCATCCCATTCTTCGGGGCTGATTCTTAAAAATTCACATTATAGACAATCCCACCTTTCCTTGAAGCAGTAGTGTGCCACAGGGATGGGGGGCACAGTGAATAGTTTTTGAGGACTGAAGGCAAGGCTGTCATACCAGTAGTTAGGTTTTCACAATAGAAGTTTTTAATTGAATATCTTTCACCCCCCAAAATAACAAAGCAGTTTTACATAAAAATTTCACAACATGAAATTCTTTTGAAGAGCTTCCTGAGATTTTGTCCAGACCTCTGTAATTTTCTTTGCTGCCTTTCAGATATTCTGCAATCAGCTTCCCCAGCAGAGATTCCTTCAAACAAACATGTAAACATCAATGTTTAGTGAGCATCTATCATGACCAAAATATGAAGACCAATGGCAGAGTGAAGGAAGGACATGTGCACAGTTTAGGACTGAGATTATTGCAGAGTCAAGGAGCGAGATGGTGAGGGCCTAAAGAATCAAAGAGAATGCAAATGTGGAAAAAAAAAAGCAACTGAACAAGGATGACATTGTGCAGTTGGAATCTGAGGGTCTTGATTATTGTTAGGATGTGGGATAGCAAATGGGAAGGATGTGTAGAGACAATTATTGAATTTAGTGGAAGTTTGAATTGGACTTAAATTTGCTTTCTTAGTTTAAGGAAGCTTTCTTCTTGACAGAGGCCTGAGGGCTACCTCACATTTACCATTTGAGGTGACACTGCTCATAATCTGTCTTCTGTCTCTGTGTGCTGCACAGGTAGCTCTGTATGCTCTTCCTGCCCTAGGATACGGGAAGAATAGTAAAAGTTTATACTCTAAGCATGTAACACTCCTCAGAGGATGGAAATGTATCCTACACAGGGGAATGCAGCAATGGTTTTGTATATGGAAAACTCAATTTAGCAACGTGTTGCCAATGTTTACTAAATGTCTCCACAACCAAAGTTCACAAGATAATGGTGAGAGTGAAATATGATAATGAAGAGTAAAACAAATGGTAACCTGTCATGTAGTATACAAGTATTATTAATCTTTATAATCCCTTATTGTTTTATTTATTTTTTATTTAGAAAGCATTATAAATATTTTGATAGAAAATGAAAAATGAAAAAATATAGCACTAGGTTTGGGTTCACTACAAATGATTGAAATGAAAGTGGTTTTCAGCCTTGAATGAGCCTTGGCAGGTCACCCTATCAGCTCAATAGCACCTTCATAACCACCAACTGTTTTCTGATTTAGGTTCTTTCAAGGGAGGTTTACTTAGGAAATTGTAACATGACAAAATAGAAGCACTGCTTTGAAGGAAGCTGACAGTGTCACTGCTGGCTCCAAATGAATGGCTGCCATGGCCAAGCATACCTTGTCATTTCTTTTTTCTTAGGGTGCTTTTCTTTGCCACCTAAGAGTCAAAACAATGGTAACTGAGAAGCTGGCATCAGCATGAGTGACAGTAAGTGTTCCAAGACAGCTCACTGATTGATTGATGGACGATGATGAATGTTGTCTAAAAGAACAGAAAGCTGTGTTTCCTTTTAAAAACCATTCAAATTTGGTCAACATAGACCAACAATAAGACATTTCTAAATTTAATGTGCATACCATTTCCAAATATACAAACAACAATCAAAAACACCGCCCACCAGGAACCACATACATTAATAAGTGTCAAAGTAATTCAAATATTAGAAAGCTCCTTTCCACCTGCACAGATGCCATGAGTCCCTGCTGATGAAATGACAGTAGAGAATACAGGTATGCAAATTCTAGCTAATGATAATGATAGCAAAACTTCACATCAGTACAATAATCCCTCTTTTTTTATCCTACTGAAAATCTCTACAGTTAGTGGCTGGGGAAGGGACTTTCAAGATCACACAGTTCCAAACCTTTATTTCATTATGAGTGGAAAAGGCTGAAGCCTTAAGGGAAAATCCCATTCTCAAAGTCCAGCATTACTTTTGCTGTGTCACTACACCAGTAAACGTCCCAACTGGACACACATGTCCCACTCAAATTAGGATAATTCAAGGTGAGTTTATCTACAATTAGAATAAATACAGAAGTGTAAATAGGGTATAGGGACAACACAAGGGATACTGCTAAAACTGAGACCAGCTGGCAGCAGTGGCATTGTACCATCCCACAGCTCAAAGAGTCAAGAGGTGGGAGCAGTTGACTGGGGAAAAAAGAGAACCGTACAGGACAGCAGCTTGAAAAAAGCAGGGACGTTCTCTAAAGGAGCATAGCCAGCCTGAGGAGATTTCACAGGACAACCTAATTTCACTCTCCTTCAGACTTCTGACCTCCTACTGGGGCTACTCCACTAGCTGAATCCAACTGGAATGTGGAACACATACTGATGTGGTCTGTGAGTCAATCTCCGGGTTCAAAGAGGAGGTGGAAAGTGGATATGGAAGGGGAAATGGATGATAAATGGCACAGAGACACATGTTATCATTTCTCAATGTGTGTGAGAACAAGAAAGAGACACACAGGAAGAGATAGCAACCAAAACAGCGAGAGAGCAGAATAGAGCTAAGCAAGGTTGAAAAAGAAAGCTGTACAGGGAGACTAAGGGGAATTTCCCATTGACCAACTGTTCTTGAATGTGTGTGGGGAAATTCTAAGGGGCTTTAGAATGCAGGGGCTAGAGTCAAAAACAACTTTTAAAATTGCAGCTGCAGTTTATTTTTATTTGAGCAACAAGATACACATATTACAACCAATGGGAGCTCTTGCTGGCTGCCACAGACAGTCCTGCAGAAGCACTTCTAAAACCCACTATATTGTAGTGCTCTCAGGGTTTGACCCACTTTAGAGATTTCTCATACTGTAGGAAGAAAAGGAATTATTTAGAATACACTGAATTTCACTTAAACAAGACATATTATCTAAAGTGTTTCTAAATCCAACACCTTCCAATGGTCCTGTGAGACAACTGAAACAGATATTTTTATTATTATTTTATAGAGTGGAAAATAGGTCGAGGTAAAAGAAGTGGTCACCTGGCATCACACAACTAAAGAGTAGCCTCAAATGGAAGTCTTTTGATAACAAGTCATTGTTCTTTCCACACTACTCCACGTCGCCTTTCATGGACATATTCACAGCTTCAGGAGGTGTGATTTGACCCATCTGAACTGAATCTCTGATATAAAGTGTTATACAATGGCAATGCTCTGTACATTTTATCAATTTTTCACATGATCTTGGGAGGGAACTTAGTGAATTTGGACTAGTGGTTCTCAGCTTGGATGTACCATTTAGAAATGTGAGAGGAGGCATTTTGGTTGCCACAATTCCTGGGACATGCTATTAGCATTTAGTGGCTTTGTAGCCAAGGATTTTAAGCATTTTCCAATGTGTAGGTTAATACTGCAAAATTAAGAATTGTTCTGTCCCTCAAAAATCAAATGTCCTGTCAATGAGAAACTCTTCAATTTAGATTGTCCCTACATACTGACCCAAACTTTTCAAGAGGGAGCACCCTCCAAAAGTAACTATCAAAACTGTAGACATCTCACAGTTCTCTAACCTTTTCTTATTCATCCTTCTATATATTTATCCACCCTCTATATACTTCCACTTAGTTCTGACACTGATAACCTGCTTCTTGATGATGATTTTTTCCTGATTCTTTGATGTTCAGTTCACGCCAATTAAATCAGAATACCTGCAGGTAAATCCCAGAGAGCAGCCTTTTAAAAACCTCCAGGGGTAATTCCAATGTAAAGCCAAGTTAGAGAACCAGTGGTTTAGACCCTTACTTCTTGAAGCATGGTGTGCAAACCTGAAGCATATAAGCCTTCTGATGATTTTGTTAAAATGCAGTTTTGGGTTCATTGATCTTGGGTGAGTTAGCAATCTGATTTTCTAACAAGCTCCCATGTGACACCAGGGAGTCCATGAGATACCACCCAAGTTTCTACCCCTGGATCCTGAAGTTGGGTTTTGGTCCTGTTCACCCTCAGTGCTTCTTGTGCACTTTGGGCAAAGCCTCCAGGCCTCAGGCTCAAGAATGTCAACTATAGGGATCCTCCCATGGACCCCAACCCTGCACAGGACTAAACTAGTCACTAGGTCAAACTCCATAGTCTGAGAGATTTATTATTTATTTGGTAACATTGGAAGCCACTGTAGATTATCAGTTAGACACATCTGTTTGACACTGTGTGCTTTCTAAATACAAGCTGCCATCCCCTGCCATCCAAACTATTAATTGCCTAACCCACTCCCTGAGCATCTGTTGGTTAAGTTTCCTACCAATCTAATGATTGCCAAACCTCTGTCTGCCAGGAAAAGGGTCAGGAATGGAATGGAACCGGTGCCACTCTCTCTCCAATTAGTGTTCAATATCCCAGTACCCTAACCCTCAATGCACAATACTCCACTTCTTTGAAAGTTCTTGGCACCTCTATCCACAAATAGGACCAAGGCATGGTTCCTCTTTGAGTGTTGTTCTCCTTACTTGGAACACCTTTCCCCCACTTTTTTTTTTGTACCTTGTGAACATCTACTCATTCTTCAAAGCTCTATTTAATGTGCAGTGTTCTATTTCTTTCCAGGACAGAACATTCCATGACTCCTTCCATGACTCATCTCCAATGGGCAGAATCAATTATTCCCTGGAACCTAGGGTCTAGAATCTGTACTTATTATATGATATTAAAGAGGGTATCTATAAAGTCTGGAAACATAGATGATATTACATTAGTGGTTTTATAGACCAAAGATGTCCTTAACATTGTGCACATATGCCTATGTTTCCAGACTTTATGGATACCCCATATTTGTTCACAAAAGTACCCCGTGGATTCCATGTTACTTAAGACCAGAGCTTTGTCTAATTCATATTTCTTTTCTCATCATCTAGCAGTGTCTGGCATATTTTTGAAATTTTTTATAGGTTGTCAAATTGAAATGTAAGTTGGTTGCACTTAACGATGCCTTTGTCAATAGATTCAACTGAACAAATCATGGAAAGACTGCTCATAGTACAGAACACAGATCTTACCATATATATACAGAAGAAGCCTTCCCCATGTCTTAGGCAGCCAAGTCCACAGTCTCATCTCCAGAAGTAATTTTTGTGTTTGGACTTTGGTGGTAAAGGCCTTTTCAGGATAGTCTTAAATGGTAGAAGTATACAGGTGATTAGAATATGAGACATTGTACTGCATCCAAAACTCCAACTATGAAGTACAAAGCCTGAGACTTTTTGCCCTGAGACTCCTTTAAGCTTACCACAGAAGGGTACAAGCCCAAGATGTCAGGGTGGCTCAGTCGCATCATGTAAACTGGTATAAACGGGAGAATGTGGTCTTCCTTACTGTCATTTACAACCTTTCACTTGGGCTGGAAAAGCTTCTCAACATGTTAAAAGAAAACCTCCCCCAGGGTACCCAGTCAGATGAAATGCCTGTGGGTTACCAAACCAAGAGTCACATCACCAGTAAAATGATTCAATAAAATGAGTCAGTCTCTCTTTACATTTCCACACCAAAGTGCAGAAGAGAGCAGCTCGCTGCAGACTGTTCAAGCCTGCACAGCATTTGTATAGTCAGAAAAAGTGCCAGCACAAGGAATTCTCCTCTCTCCAGGAGTGCCCTCTTAGGTCATATTTACCCTACTGAGCTGCAATTGCTTTCAAATGCATCTCTAAGCAAAATGGCTATAATTCCAAAGAATCTGAGTACTAACAAGCCCTTGAACCACCCTATTATGAAACTCAAAGTGCTGAAATAGTGTAGGAATAGGTTTTTAAAATTCTATTATACAAGTAATGCCTGTTCAATGCAAACATAAATAAATAAATAAATAACCAATACAAATAAGCCAAAAA
>JAQZBX010003080.1:0-39418 GCA_029593785.1 Cabassous unicinctus
GTTGATACCTGAAATTACTGAAACTGGCTAGACTGACGTCACCCTTTCTATGTGCCCATTTCCGACTATAACCCTGCCATTGTGATGATTATTCCAGGTGGATCTTCCTTTGTATATGGCCACTTGTACCGCTATTATAATGATTATTCCAAACTTCCAGATGGATCTTACCTTGGCATATGAACATTTCTTTTGAAAAGGTGACCACTCCACCTCTGTTGGATATCCACATGAAAAGCCTTGAAGCTGACCTTTGTTTTCAGAATCTTCCTCTCCCAGATGACTTGACCTCTGATAATGATTATAACTTTGTGACTCACCCTGGTTTGGTACCCACCTCCATTCTGTTCAGCCCCTTAATGTTTATTAATAAAATGACCTGTGCCAACTCCAACCCAATTATTTATTATTATCCTGATGTTAAAAATATTAGAATTTCTGCAAATCAGGAAGGCAGTTTTGGGCCATTAGGCCACTGTGCTCCTTTGCTTGTGCAACCAAATAAACTCTTTCTATCTTTGAAATCCCAGTGTCTTAGAAATCGGTCTTTAGAGCCTGTTGGGAAGAAGGAACCTATATTTTCTCAGTAGAATTACTTGCCTTATTTAGACTGCTGTGTTACAACTAACAATCTAGCATTATATTAGATTGTTAGTTTACTATCTACTAAAATAGTAAAGACTTAATTCCCTTTCTCTTTCTTCTTCCAATTTCACTTACAGACCAATTCCAAGAGCACTTAGACTAGAAATCTTATATCCCTCCTGCCTGAGCACAAGATTTGATCAGGAAAAAAAAGAAATGGGAGGAATGGGATGAGGAGGTGGTGCTAGAGTGGGAGATGAGGGAAAATATGACTGACTTGTGAGCAATGTTAAAAGAATCTTAGCAATGGGAAAGTACTGTGAAATTATGAAACCAAGTAAAGGCTTCAACATATTCAAATCTTTTACTTTCTCCTCTAGCAAAGTATCTGGTTTGCATGTATTTCACATAGAGTTGATATAAGTCCACAGACAAGAAGAACAAACATTTGTCTTAATGGCAATCATTTCTTTGGTTTCCATAACTAGGTGACTATTCAGGTGAATATAAATATTTTGTGGCTTCTCATAAGATATTCCATCTATGACCTGAAATTTCTAGTTATAAGAAGGTCTCCTTAAAACTGCCTTTAATCTTTTCTAATTGTTCCACCCAACAGTTAATTTCTGGTTAGAAATTCTAGTTTAGAAATTAACTAATTTCCGTCAATGGGCCAAACTCAGTCCTTTGCATATTGACGGCCTCTTAGACCAAGTCCTATGGAAATCAAATAAAATAATTAATGAATAGAAAAACAGATTTATCTTGAAGGCAGACTAAAACTGTAATAGAGAAAGATAGTAAGTGCTAATTAAACAATTTAGTCCTCAAAGACATGCATAAGGTAGTAATTAAAAATTACCAAAATATTATGCAGTTAAGAGTTATGTGTTGTTTTGTTTTTATAATGATTATATGGTTCAGTAATGTATTATCAAGAGAGGTTACAAAATCATGTTCTTGGTGGTAATTTTGGTAATAATATTGAAAATGATTATTATGGGAATGGCTCCAAGAGATGACTAGTAGCTTAATACAACACAGGTCCAAACAGCCTTCCCAGGTTTGCTCCCAATCATTTCTTTAGACTAGGGTTTCTTAACTTTTTTGTTCCACAGACACCTTTGCCAGTCAGGTGAAAACGATGGACCCCTTATCAAGTCTATACTATACTGTGTATTATTTAATAAATATATCACACTCACACCAACACATCCCCCCAAAATTATTTTTTTTTGAATTTCAATTCAAACTCACAGACCCCTTGTTAAGAACCCCTGCTTTAGACACTGTATAATCTAGGCAACTCCTAATGCTAATTCTTCCAGAAGGTTCCCAAGATTCCTATTTTTGTGCTTTTCATCATCTTGTAATGTTTGTTTGAAATGTTCCAGTCCCCTGGGAAAACAGCACCAACTACACTTCCCCTGAGCTTATTTCAAAAGCCACCTCAGATCTGTAAACGATCTGATCCCCAGAAGTAGCAGTGTTATTTTCTCCTCATAATACCCTTACCACTTCATACCTCTTATGATTACAATTTTCTGCACTGAGTAATGGCTATCAGTGTGGGTCTTACAGCTCTTTCTCAATTGTAAATATCTCCAGGGCAGGCCCTTTATCTTAGGGTCACAGAGAAAGGGTTCATCACCCTTGGGTCAGGAAAACTTTCAAGGGATGCTCAATAAATATTTGTTAATTGAAAAATCCTAGTGTTCGTTCCTACTCTGTGTTCCTACATTTATGCAAAGCCACAAAGAGATTACTGTTGATCTATCATATTTAAGAACCAAATATTAATATGTTGTCAAAAATTCCAACTTGGTATTTATTATACCTTTGCAAGATCTCCATTTTGCAATCTTATGAAGAAATATCAATCCATTATTTATTCACTCTAAGCTTAAGAAAAGCTATATTCCTAAAAGGCCAATTCCTAATTATGCAAGCATTACTTAACATTACTCATAACTTTTGAATAATAAAACATAGGGTTCTCTTTTTCCCACACCAAGTGAGGTGATTTGTCAAATTATATGTCAAAGGAAAGAAATTCTTTTGAATAATTAAAAGCTGACAGCTAAATTGTCCCCAGTTTGCATATTCAAGCACAAGCAGAAAAAATCCTGAATAGAAATAACAAGTCAAGATTTATTGGACATTTCAATAATATTATTAATGACTGAAATGATGGAGGAATATTCAGGTACCTAGATGCTTGCTTTCTACGTATAGCTCTTTAACTGTCTCTAAAACTTGAGTATTTACATTTACTTATTTAATAACTTTTATATACACAGCACTTATTATAAGCCAGCCACTGTTCTAAGATATATATGTATATATATATTTAATTTAATTTACATAACAAACTTTCAGGTTGTTACTATTATTATCACCATTTTAAAGGTTAGGGAATCAAGACACAGAGAGGTTAAGCAACTTGTCCAATGTTCCAGAGCTAGTATATAGGTGAGTTGAGATTTGAACCCAGTCAGTCTGGCTGGATTCTTAACTGCAAAACAACCATAATAGACTGTCTTAGAGAATGTGCTCCTTCAACTATCTACATACTAACAAATTCCAAGATGGCATGCTCTGCTGTGAATGAAAACGAGAATTAAAGTTATTATTGTTATTATTATTATTAACCTCCAGGTTCTCTCATTGTTTCAAGGTATCCATCCTCACATTATGACAGACCCAGCTTAATTTGAACACAAGCACTGGGTTGTGGAAAAAGCATGCGACAAATATCTCACGTTTATCAGCTGCTCTCATTGAGCAGGAATCTATGCCCTAGTCTAGTCATTCCATTGATCACAACTCACTTTTCCCATTTAACCTTGGGATTGTTATCAGTTTACTCGTTTATTTTGCAATGTTCTTACAAGTGTAATATATATTTGCATTTTAATGACTACTGAAGTTGAAAAATGTAAGGCACTTTAGAGGGAAAAGCAGGAAAACGTGCCCTTGGCATTATGGAGATTGTTAAATTGCATAAAATACGATCTGCACCACCCCCTTCAATGTTCATGGCATGATGACCTGGCAGCTGGCATGGCGGTTTTGAGGTGAGCCTTACCAAGAAAAGTTGTCGGTAAAGAAATTATTGTGGAGAATAATACGACTTGACCTCTGTAGTTGAATAATTAATGAAATTTAACCTTAGAGGTCAGTTATGCAGCTCAATTTATGCACCTCCTGGAGAACAAAGCCACTGACTGAAAGAGAGCTGGGTTAACATACGTAACATATGTATTGTTGAAAATATTTGGTAGCTACTGTGTCGATAATAACAATAATGCATTCTGTATCTGACGGTTCCCTATGATTTAGATCAGGAACCTGGGATATGATTTCTCAATTAAAATCCTACCAGATAAAGACACTGTGGGGATTTATAGAAATACTATGTAAAGATGTTAATTCTTATTTGAAATTTGTTATATTTTCCAAGGATTAGTACTTAATAAGCAGATATCCTTATCTTGGTTCTCTCAATTAGTATTTTGCTGCGGAGCTGAAATTTTATCCTCCTTATTTTACTTTCTAAGCCTTGATTAAAATAAAAGAAATAGTATAAACACACTGATGGCTGTCCATTTTAAATTATCACTCAGTGAATTTTATCCTTTCCAAGGGTAAAATTAAATATCTTAAGAAAAGGATTCTGCCTAAATTCTCTCTCATTATATGACTAATTTTAAAAATGTCACCACTATACTTTAAGTAATATGGATTACAGCACTTGCTTTCACATAAACACTTTTTGATATATGTTGGACAAGAAATTGTCTTATAGTACAAAGTTACCTTGAGATGTCACCCAAGCTTCCTAAAGCTTCTAGACAATGTGGCCAAATAAATCTACACACACAATGACACCTACTTTAAGCTCCTTGAGAATGGACCCATGCTTTATATTTCATTTTAGCAACCCTTTTGCTTTACGTTAGCATTTCCTTACAACATCTAGCATGATTCTCACACAGAATAGGTGTCAATAAGATTTGTTGATTAATTAGTTTACTCAATTTCCTAATAGCAGATTCTACAGAAGTTTCTAATAGTTCCAATAAATTAATTACAAGCTATCAAAATGCATATTTTTCTTCAAGTATCACAATGTTTATTGATAGATGCAAGTATATAAAATCAGAGCATGAACATGACTTGATAAATTAAGTAGACTTAATTTCAATACTATAATAAGAGAGACAAATTCAAATTCTCACCATTTGTTTCACACCCACAAAAACCACTTGAAGGGCATTAACGATCTCTGAAAAATGATCAGTTTTGGGCATAAACCATATTTCTTTTAAAGACTTGTGCACTTGCCCAGGCTCAAGGATGTTTAAATCTAGCACATAAATCCCATTATTCAAGGTAGAAACACAGGCAATACACTATTACAGCAACAACCATCAATTACAACGAAGAATTTTTCTGTAACAATCAAATGGATAATCAAATGTTACAACAACTCAAGTATTACTGAACAAAGTGCATTTCTACAGTACTCAGTGTTGCTATTTCGTTTTCTACCTTAAAACAGCCTATGACAGCAAAGAAGGGCCTTGCAATAGACTGTTTCTGCTGAAGAACTTATGATGTAATCACTACATGTTGCTAATATACTATCTAAACATTCAAGATACTCCTAAAATATTTGATGGTAGACTCTGATTAAGACATTACACTACAAAAAATCCTTATGCAGAAGGAAATCCTAGTGATGTACTTGTGCTTTAAATATTGTGAAAAGATTACAGCAGGGAAGCGGGTGTGGCTCAATCGATAGAGCTCCCGTTTACCATATGGGAGGCCCCAGGTTCACTTCCCGGGGCCTCCTTGTGAGGACAGGCCGGCCCGCGCGGCGCGGTGGGCTGATGTGGCGGGACCTCACAGCAAGGGGGAGATAGGTAGACACGGAAAGGGCATGCAGCGAATGGACGCAGCAAACACAAGCAGCAAGGGGGGGATAAATAAATAAATAAATAAATTTTAAAGAAAAAAAAAAAAGATTACAGCAGAAAGAATTTTTGCAGTGGTTAGGGGAAGTGTAGTTATATCATAGCAACAGTAAGTTTCACAACATGTAAGGCTTTGACTGGTTTTTAGTAAGTGTCTTCCTCTGATTCTTGTTCAGTTTCTAGCCAAGTTAGTCACTGATTCACCTGGGACAAACCTTTCCTTTCCCTGGAAACTCCTATGTTATATTTTCTTTCCAAGCCAAGAAAACTTCTTCATGTCACAGAAATGAATAAAAAAACAGAGTAACATGCCTTTTGGGAAGTTGCTATTGTAGCAGTGCCCCTGAAGAGCACAGAGAGCACTAACTTGTAGATCAACATGATCATGAAGGAATTTCTGCATTACTGGCCTGAAAGAAAGAAGCAACTATATTTCCTGCTCTAACTGTTCTTTGGAAGGAGCCAAGGAAAAATCTGTTTCACCGCTGGGTGGGTTTAATTCACTAGAAATATGCTGTAAGAAGCTAGTCATCGAGATGTTCACAAAACCTTTATCCACATGAAGTTTGGGAGAGATGTTATCTTTAATCCATTTATATATGGTTTGAGGGGATGGATCCAAGTTTATTTGCTTCAACTGTTCCTTCTCTAGTTTTAGGAGTGGGAATAAGAAACTCAACCCTTTTCCTTCCAAAATTTCCAACATGTGGTCCTTATTCTGATCAATTTCTGGGAGAATTTTCTGCCTATTGACCTTGCTTTGTTGAAAAAGTTCTGTTAACCATTTGATCTTGTAATTTAACTAACTGTTGATGGAAAAGTAAGAAGAGAGGAAAATGGGTTCCACTTTCTAGTGGTTGAGTTTGTTCTGAAATGCTCACCAGTTCTGAAATGATAGCACGAGCTGCAAACTGTGCTAAAGATGATTTCACCAAGGACATATCAACCACCAGTTTGGGACACTGTTCCAATATGTTCAGGAAAGCCTGCATGAAGTTGTCGCTAGGTGACTATACCTTCATGTTTGAGTAAACTGATCAAAGAGCTTGCTTTTTCTTTATCTTCATCACTTCTGTCTAGTAAAAGGATGATTACTTTGTTCAACATCTCAGGAAAGACGTGTTTAGAAGCCTTCATTTCTCTTATGCCGTTCTTATTGCTTCACCTCTTTCTCTTCATTCCACCTTCTGTGTTGTTGATGGTATGAGGAGATGAGAACATGTGCACTGTCATTCATCCAATAGCCTTTCACTTTCCAACTGAGTGATACTGTTTTCTCACTTCCTATTTTCATCATTCCTTCTTAGGCTTTCATTATTGCATCATCATTCCAGTCACCATAAACCTGTTGCACACTCTAGATGTGCTAGAGCCATTTTCAAGCTATCTTTGATTAAGGACTATACCTTTCTTAATATTCTTAATTTTAAAGAATGACCCTGTCCTTATAGTTTTTATCAACCAAGTGACTTTATGTATAACCATTTATAGTTTGTACTTTTAAAAAAATGATTTATAACCTACCATAATAATCAAGCATTCAGATGAAAATGAAAGGAGATATAGTTTTCATGTTATTTTTAAAATATATTTGATGAGATAATAGACTCTTCTTCTTCCTTTTCATTATACATCCATGAACATAGAAATGTTTTGCCTTCCCTATGCTACACTTATGATATTAAAATTTCTCAAATAACTAATATCCCAGTCATTTACTTTTAAGACTTCAGTCTAAGAAGACAATGGTGAATGTACATAAAATTTAGTTACAATAGTGTTATCAAAATGTTTATAACAGTAGAGATTTACATTCAACTGAAATGTCCAAATACACAGGCTGGTTAAATAAATGATGGTAAATGATGGAATGTTTTAAATGATCTTAAGAAAGGCTTTTTAATGAAATGAAAAGATACTAATGTTGTACAAATATTATAACCTTAAGTGAAGAAATTAAAACTGATGATAAAAAAATATGAACTATGTATACTATAAATTTCATGCACACATATATATATAAACACCCACATTCTTAATTTTGTATAAAGGATTCAACTTAAATTGCTATCACTCTCTATATTACTGTATATGGCTATATATATACAGATAAATTGCTAAACATAGATAATCAATAGGAAAAAGACTGAAAATATATATAACCTGTGTAAGTATCTCAGGATCGTAAGCTTATGGTATTTTTAAAAATGTTCTTCATATTTCCCACATTTTAAAACTATTACAGTTTTAATGAAGAATTTCAATAAATTCTCTGCAAAATGTAAATTCTTAAATAAAGCTGGTTATTCCCAAGACAAAAGCAGTCTAAATGTTGTTCATCTTCCTTTCTATAATGACATTCAGTAAATCAACTTAGAAAAAGAATTTATTTCTTTTTCTAGTTTGATTCTCCTGCAATCATAAGAAGAACATTTTGCTCATTCTCTATCAACACATCAATTTTGCTGTTATGATAAAAATTTTAATGCCTTGTCATGATTACTTAAAAATTAATGTTTATTTTAATGACATGCTCCATTCAGTATGCCATAGATTGGTATGTAATTAACTCAGTGAAAAGTAAACAAACAATAGGCATAATTTCTTAGAATTAGGGAAAAAATCATGCTGAAAATCAATTAAGAAGATAAAACCATGTAATGGGATGGGGAGTTTTAAAGATTGCTGGGCATGTTTTAAATATTTTGCAAATCAATTGTTAGAATCCTGTAAAACTCTGTTCAATGAAAGGTCTCAAATTGAAGGAGAAAAATTTTACCCAGTTTAATGCTAAATTTGCCACTGTGGCCTATCACTTTATAAATGCTTATTTTTCATTTTCATAAATATGTAGAACTGTAAATTTTGTCAGTGCCACACCCAACTTCATGCAACTTCATTTGATATTTGAGCTAAAAGACAACTCATTTTCATTTTCTATTGTTACTTTTCTAATTTAATTGAGTATATTTTCCTCAAGCCAAAAGTAATCAAGTTTTACCTTTTTTTTAAGGTATTTTTTTAAACCCCTTCCTCTTTTATAAAGAATAACAATCAGATGGAATTATATAAAATCCTTGTTACCAAAATTTGTGTTTTCACAACAGCAACATAAAAATAAATATCTATAAACATATGTATATTATATCAAAAAATATAATTTTTATCAACTTATTTGCACTGTCAATAAGAGCTCTTAAAAAAGGAAAAGGAAAAAGGAAAAGCAATCAACCCACATCCTATGGTAGATTGTAACACTGGCCATAATTTTTTTCCCCCTCCTTATACCTTACCTTGCAACATGAAGTTGCAGGCCCGCCCATCAAAAGTAGTGTTAGCTGTAGCTGAGATACGTAAAGTGCTTGTACATTGGGGGTTGATCTTTCTTACTGTTCCTGGGACCTTTGAAACTGCCACCATGTTAGAAGGACTGATCTAACAAAGACCAACCATGCCAGCTAGGCCATCTTAAACTACTCTCCACC
Organism: Cabassous unicinctus; assembly: GCA_029593785.1. Classification (NCBI taxonomy): domain Eukaryota; kingdom Metazoa; phylum Chordata; class Mammalia; order Cingulata; family Chlamyphoridae; genus Cabassous; species Cabassous unicinctus. Next base: position 9,053 of record JAQZBX010003080.1, read on the forward strand.
AGTCCACCTACTAGCTGACTGCAAACACAGTGACTAGCCACTATTCACTTTACACACAAAAGGATTTATCCTTGTGGTGATTTGGAGCTAATTACCCCAGAAAAAAACATGTTCTTAAATTTAATCCATTCCTGTGGGTGTGAACCCTTGAAAACAGGACCTTTTAATTAGACTATTTCATTTAAGGTATGGCCCAGGATGGGTCTTAAGCTTATTACTGAAGGCCTTAAAGGGAAGGGCACACAGAGAGAAAAAAGCCACAGAGGGAGCAGCCAGAAGCTGAAAGTCAAGGGAACCTGACAGAGAAGACAGAACCCAGGAGAGACTGCCATGTGCATTGCCATGTGACAGAGGAGCCCAGGACCAAGGATCACCATCAACTAGCCCCAGAATGCTAGTCTTCTGAAAGAAAGCAGTGCCTTGACAATGCCTTGATTTGAAATTCCCCTATCCTTGAACCAACAGTCAATAAACTCTTGTTGTTTAAGCCAACCCATTGCAAGGTATTTGCTTTACCAATGAGGAAACTAAAACAATCCCTTAATAAGAAGGGCATACTCTTAGAAAAAAAAGTCAGTGATTAGAATGGGATACATCATATTTTTTAAGTGTTAAATTGTCTTTTCTCACCAAAAAAAAAAAGCTTTTCTACAAACTGACTCTGGTCTTTGGACTGGGTATGTGGGGGTTTTGTACTTATTAATTTCCAAGGTTCTTTGCAGTTCTTTATTTTCTAAAGTTAATATATAATCACTAGGATTTGTAATTGCAAATTCTAATCACTGCAAATTCTAATCACTGCAGTAAACAACAAAGTAGAAACATTTTAAATCAATACACTGAATTTATAAGTTATATTATTGAAATTTTATACCTAAAAAGCAAAATTAATTTTCTGTAATATACACAAATTAAATATATTTTTTCTTAAATTATTAACTGTCATCTTGACTGTACAATTCTTATTGTTTGTATGAACACATATTCAATCCTTCTTATTATTAGAGAATTATGTAAATCCAATTCTGAGAATAAACCCCTTTGACCCTACTTGACCAGGAAATGTCTTAGCAATCATCCATGACCAGCAGGTTTGAAAAACTATTTTAGTTCATGCAGAATAACTGTAATGATAATTCCTAGAGAGGAATTCAGTCATTACTTTCTTGGTCCAAAAAGTAATCTTAAGGAAAAAAAAATGTGACAGCTTTGCATAATTTCATCTACAATATGAATAATATAACCGAAATTTACCAAATTCCTCAGTTGGTAACCAAAGTTCAGGAATCTAAAAATAGCCTCATACCACCCCAGGGTTCTACTTAACGCTTGTTAACATTCTGATATTTCATGATCACTAACAAAAAGTCTTTTTGACAGAGTCTACCTCTGCTATACAACTTGATATTCTGACACTGACCACATTCTAATAGATAAACAGAGTACAGAAATTATCTGTGGAGATAAATATGTGGCTATTCATAAAAGGAAATATTCAGTGCAACTTGCAATTTTTTTTTATTTGTAGGACAGTCTTTATGTTTCCGGGATAAAAGTCACCAGTTCCTCATAATGAATTAGAAGGAGTAGGGCAGATTAACAGAGATGGGAATGAAGGATCACAAATTTAATAGAATCTGGATTCATGTTAGAAAAGAACTACCAATTACCAAAGGGAACTAGGTTTGGATGGGATACAATAACTAGACTAGGAGAGGATAGAACAGGATAAAACACTGTCATGTTTATTTTTTTCTAAATAAGAAAGGCTGGTCAAAATTCAAGGCTACTACAGAGGGAATAAAAACGGTGAATGATTAATGAAATGAAATACTGCCTTTGTTATCCCTGGATAAAAGTACTCAACTATTCTCAATAATATAGGTACCTTAAACTATTTTCCCGAAAGTAATGATGGATTTTATTTTACTATCCAATTCTAAAGTTTACATTTTTTTTTTCAAACTGATAGCTTTAATCAGTTAAATGTATATCAAATATTGTTGAAATTTCTCTGAATCATCTAAAATAGCTTATTCTTAATAAAACATAAGTTTAGGTTTATATAATATTTCTGAGTCATAATGGCATTGCAAAGTCTTCCATTTAAAGGAAAACCTCCCTTCACCCAAATTCTCCTCTCAGTTACTATTATCTCTCTCTCTCTCCCGCTACTTAGTTAAATTGTCTCAGTTCCACTCTCTGTTCAAACATCAGCTTCTCAGTCTTTCCTAATGATCCTATCCAAAACTATACCTCTTCTTACCCTGTGTTGCACTGGGCTTTATTTTTCTGTTAAGTGTAGAAGTGCAGCTGTTGCTGTTTATTGTTTAGTTCCTCATTTGATCAGTACATCCACGAAGGCAAAGTGTTGCTGTTTTTTTTAATGGATTAATGGTTGTATCCTCAAAACCAAGAGTGTCTGATACATAGCAGATACTCAAAAAAAAATTTGATTAATGAAGGAATAAATGAATAAATTGATGAATATTTATTTTAGCCTTTTTTTTTCTTCCTACTTTCCACTAATTCTTCTCTGTGTCACTGTCTAGCTCTTTCTCCACAAAACTGATCTTGGCAAGGCCATCCATAAATCACATGTAATTAATCTAAACCTTTACTTTACTCAGCTTCTCCACAGTGTCTCACAGTGCTGATCACCCACACCTTGAAACACTGTTTACTGTTTACCCTTAACTTTTCTGTATAATACTTTATTGTTTTTTTCTTCTATCTCCCTGGCCACTCCTTCTTAGACTCCTTTATATATATATTTAATATTAAACTTTACTATTAGAGAAGTTTTAGATTTACATTTACAGAAAAATTATACCTAAAGTATAGGGAAGTCCCATATAATCCACACAAACACACACCCAGTTTCCTCTACTATTGACATCTTAGATTAGTGTGGTACATTGTTTCCAGTTGATGAACCAGTGTTGAAGCATTGCTACTAACCAAAGTCTATAGTTTATATTATGATACCTTTATATTTTTAATTTTCTCCACCTAGTTGTTAAATATTGATGACTTTTTACCAGTTTCCGTTTCTAGGTCCTCTATTCTTTTCACAAATTATTCTGTTTCTGGGCAGATTCATCTACTCCTCGAGTTTCAATAACCATCTGTAATGATTATGACTTTCAAACCTATGCTTTCACCTGATGCTTGACTTCTCAGCTACAAGTATATGCCTAGCAAATTCCCCAAATTCAATATGTGAAATTCTAAACTCATTTTTTGCTCCCAAACCTGTATATCTTCAATTTAGACTATCTCCGTCAAGTGATACCCAGATGCTCAGGAAAGAAACTGGAGATGCTTCTTCTTTCCTCCTCCCTTTCTCCAAATTCTTTTTCCTCAGTACTCCCAAAAGTCATGAATAATTCTCTATTATATCCTCTAAATGTTTACTGACTCCCTATTTCCCTCCATCCCCTTTGTCATTACCCTAAGCCAGCCAAGATCATATCCAGTCTGAAAGTTCCAGTGCCTTTCAAATCATCCCTCTCCTAGAGCCTTACTTTACTCAAGCTCATTTTCTATAGAGCAGCTACACTGAACATCCAGAAGGACAAGTCTTCTTCATTGCTCTTAGTATAAAGTCCAATACTTTAAAACATTATACATGGCTCTGCAGAATGTTCCTCTTGTGGCCTTCCCTAGCTGTATTGCTCACCATGATGCTTATCCCCTCTAAACACTAACCACATTGAATGTCAGTTCAGGGAATTATCTGTGATTTTTCTCACCTCCTGGCTGTTCAACACATTATTTCTTCTGTCTGGAATACATTTAGTTTTCCTCTTACTAAATTCAAATTATTTTCTAGAGTTATGTTTAGTTTTGTTTGTTTTTTTAAATTTTCAATTATGCCTTCTTTATATTCTCAGGATTTTTTCTTTCTCCTATTACATTTATCTATTTATTTATGTATATACTTTCCCAGCTAGAATGAATGTTCTGTGAATTTGTTTACCATTGTGTCTGCAGCACCCAGGTAAGATTATTTAGTAGATAATAAATATTTGTTTAAGAATGACTGAAAACTAAGCCTTCATTCAAAAAAGGGGAGAAAATCATGCTGATCACCTATTTTGTTCCCCTTAGGTGCATTAATATACTATGTATTTGAGTTATAAACGTTTATATTGTTACTAGTTTACTGTATTGCTCAGAGAGTGTACACAGCATAATTATGCCATAGCACTTGATTTCCACGTATGAACTCTAGAATATTCACTGATAATAGAGAATTTCTATCTGAAATATATGTGTCAATGTTCAACTCCAAAAATCACAATGCCATCCAAGAACATCGGTGCATAACTGGGAGATAATTGAGGGTCACATGGTCGTCTCTCTAAGAATCCCCTGGAGAGGGATGCAGTGTCCAGTGCACATCTGTGCAAACACTGGGTAATATGACTGACAGCTTCAAATCTGAAGATGTGAAATAGGGATTTTTTTCTTTCTTTCACTCAGGAAGATGTTTTCTTATTGCCTTTTATGTGTATGAGCAGTGAGTCTTAAAAATTCTAAGAGGCTGAGAACATTGAGGTGTCCTAATGTATATGAAGGGAGACAGAGAGAAAGAGAGAGATGTGTAAAGATGGATATTAGAGTAGACAGAGGAAAGCCCAAAGAAAAGCAGCATTGTGTAGAGAATGAAGTGCACAAACCTGAACCAGTCAATTTCTCCAAGCTTCCACATGAAACACTGGAATATAAGTGATGTGAGGATTGATTGCAAATGTGATAAAGTGTTTTGTGCTTGTCTGACATTAGACACTTTTGCAATGGCAGATTAAAAGTACAAAATTGACCTTTTGAAATAATTAGCCCAAGAATTTACAACAAAGTTGCTGCAAAATGATATTGCAGTAAAATCATGAAAATTTTTTTTTAATCTCTAAGAATAGTATGCATTTGAAATTCCCTCAAATGTGCTGCAAGGAGTATATGTCTAATTTTAGCACAAATAGAGTAAAAATAATTTTTAAAATTAGGATCAAATATAGGGAAGATTATTTAGAGTAACAATGTTTTTCTAAGCAAATAGAGGTAAGATTATTTTCTTTGCTTTGGATATTAAGAATAAGGGGAATTAAAATTACATATATTCAAAATTTATACGGCTTGGAAAAGTTAAGTCTTAGGCACATCTCCATCTTTGGGGTGATTAATATGTAAGTAAAAACACAGTTATGGTGACAGCTCAAAGTTTCTTTTGTCTTTTATGATATCATTCAAAAATACCTACAGACTTAAAAAAAAATTCCAATACATTTTGTGCTCTCCACACTGGTCCTAACTAACAGCAGGGAAATAATTATCTTATAAGAAAAAATATCCAGGAAAGTTGTTGCTTTTTTACACTGAAAAGGCAGGATAGTAGTTAATGTTTAATGTTACAAATATTTTGTCCCAAATTTATTAGTTTTAAAAATATGCAAAAACCAAAGGGGAGGTAGGCTAGATATTAAAGGCATTGGTACTAAGTATTTTTAATTCATAAATATCCATGATGCCCTTGTTATATGTAAGAAAATATGCATTTGAGAAAAAGCTAGTAGGTAAGGTAAGGGTTTGTCTTAAAGAGGTATCTATTTGCAAAGAAGTAAGTAGCTTTTGAATATTATTTGAAAATACAGAAAGTTGTATTTAAGAAGTTATGGGCATTTAAACTTTTAGGGCACTGGTTTTCCAATATAAGACATATGAATTAGTGTTACTTTTACGTTATTCTAAAGGATAAAGCAAATATAAAATGGATACATTTCCAAGAACCCCTAAATATACTTCATGGAAGGTGGGTTACTTGAAACATATCATTAAAACACCAGACCTTCAGTAAAGAATGGGAGCTGATGCTTAATTTATAAAGAATTTTTAATTAGGTTGATTGTAAATATTTGGAAATGGGTGGAGGTGATGGGGCCACATTACTGCAACTATGATTATTGTGTGTAGCTGTGGTTGAAAGGGAAGTTTATGATCATGTATGTCACTAAAAGGAAAGCTAGAGGATAAAACATGGGACTGTATAACAGTGAAACTTGTTGGGGATGGTGACTGTGGTTAATAGTACACATATAAGAATGTTCTTTTATGAACTAGAACAAATGCACGTCACTATTATAAGGTGTTAATAAAAGGGTGGTATATGGGGAAAAATGCACCTAATGGAAAATATGGACTATAGTTTATATTTATCCAATGCTAAGTGATAACAATAGGGGAGGTACAAGGAGCATGGGGTTTTTCTTTTTGGAGTAATGAAAATGTTCTAAAATTTATTGTAGTGATGAATGCAAAACTCTGTGATTATAATGAGACCACTGATTGTACAATTTGGATGGATTGTATGGAGTGTAACTATGTCCCAATAAAATTTTTAAAAATAAGTTTTATCAGTGAAGCACTGAAACCTGCTGCAACATGGATGAACCACAAAAATATTATGTCCAGTGAAAGGAACTAGACACAAAAGACCATATATCGTATGATTCCATGATATGAAATGACCAGAATAGGCATGTGCTGGTTTGAGTCTTTTATGTGGATGCCAGAAAACTATGTTCTTAAATTGAACCTGCTATAACCTTTGATTAGATTAGATAAGTTAAGGGATATTTGATTAGATTGCTGTTGTATGCAGTCATGGCTGTCTCTTCCCCTCTCCTCCAGGCCTTGTTCCTAGTTCTGCTTTCAGCTGCTATATCTGGGGTTTTCTTCTTACCCAGGTTTGTTGATTTCAACTTCTGGAGGCTTCTTTCTGTCACTGCCAATCTTTTTCTCTAGCTGAGTGTGGCTTTTTTATTCCTCTGTTTAAAAAGGACTCCAGTAAGGAGAATAAGACCCACCATGGGTCCCACAATCTAATCAAAGGCCCTTACCTAAAGTAATTTAGATCAAAAGGTCTCACCTACAATAGGTTTACAAGCACAGCAATGGATTTGTTCTAAGGACATAATCTTCTGGGGTCCTCCCAGCATCAATCTATCACAGTATGTGGATCATATTTCAACAAAGTGTTAATTTTTAAAAAAATCACAGACCTTCAGGTAACATAGTATAACAAGTCCATTCCAGGTATAAGAGATGTTTTCTAATAAATAATAATGAATCTGAGTATAATTTAATTCTATAGACATTTGCTTTCCCAAAGTATCATTGAACTAATTAGAATAAGGCAGTGTGCTTACCTCTGATAAAATGCTGAATGCTGAATTAATGTTTAAAATTATATTTTTGTTAAAATATATACTTTTGTTAAAAGTTCCAAAAGCATTTAAGTATTTACTTATAAAATCTCTGAAGATACTTGTTTCTCAATTATTTGAAGTACATTTGTTTCTTGGATTCCAGATTGACCCTTTCACAGTAGTTAGAAAAATATCTCATGCTACAAATCTAAAACCCTGCCAATTTCGGGTATGTGGGCCTAAAATAAAACACTTCATTTTTATTCTACACATACATTCTTGCTAGGAATACTTATGACTATAATTTTCTTCAGAAGTATGTGCTTTCCTCAGGATGTCATTCTCATATTAATCTCTGAAACTCAACTGTACATATTTGGAGATTGGGTCAAAGGGGATAAAACACTTTTACTTCTATGGCACTGTATCAACCTCCCTAAAATATCAGCAAGTTAATAAGAGTCTTTAAACTGAATTAAATGAAACTTTCAGCAGTAATATAATTAACTCTTTAAGAAATAATGCATTTATACTAATGCAATATAAGAAATACAAGAAAAACACATTTAAAAAAGAAAGCATACTAAAACCCAGTAATTAGTGGCCAAAAATGGCAAGTGCATGGTTTTATTTAATCACTCTTTCTTTCATTCAACCAATAGGTACTGGGCTCCTACTATGCATAAAGAACTAGGTTAAATGCATTGGACACAATGATGGGTAACACAAAGTGATCTCATAAATTACAAATATTAATGTTCTTCTTCAAAACTATTTTTTATAAGCTCCCAAAATCTCTGAGTTTTTTCGTAGTTTATGCTGGTTGACAGAATATTCAGCAAAACATGTTTGGTTTTCTTGTATTGAACAATTATTGCCCATTTTGTTCTCTTCTGGTACTTGTGGCAGTTTAAGATTATTTTATGTATCCCAAAAAGAGAAAGATTATGTTTGTAAACTGTTCTATTCCTCTGGGTGTGATACCCTTTGATTGCATTAAATTCAGTTGAGGGGACTTTGTTAGATTACTTGATAAGATCACTTTAGGGCCCTGGATTGGACTACATCAGCGAGGACTGACTCAGGTTGAGTCTCCACCCTCTTGCTGGGTCTGATATAAATGGACTCACATGGAGAGGCATGGGAAAAAGGAAGCCACTGTGCTTGACCCTGCTGTGTTAGAGAGAGGATCGCTTGAGCAGAATCCTCTTGGGTTTTGGATCCTTGCTCAAGAGGAGATTGTGAGCCTGGAGGGGAAGCTGAAACCTCAACAGAGATCTACAGCCATCTTGCTTCACTATGTGGCAACATGCCAGGATCAACCATAAAAGACTTTAGTGAGAAAGCATCTCTGCTGATGCCTCGATTTAGACATTTTGTGGCCTTGGAACTGTAAGATTTTACCCCAAATAAATACCCTTTATAAAAACCAATACATTTCTAGTACTTTGCATCAGCAGCCTTTTGGCAAACTAAAACAGTACTGATGTGGAAAAATTTTCAAACTTGATTATGATATTACCTTCAATCAGAGATAAAATCCCTGTTCAAGTTTACATACTGTTAAATTATTTTAAAGTACAGCAATTTCCTTAACAGGAAGCCATTTGGAAATTATGGGATTTACCTTGAATCAATAACTATACAAACCAATGAAATACTCACAGATGATAAAAAAATTCAAATACAATCATCTACTCTGATTTATTTTTGCCTAGAGAAGTTTTTTCAAAAGACTTTGAAGATCATTGCAGTTGGAGTATTGTCTTTTATATACTTATGTTTATAGTCTTAGAAAAGTACTGATTAGAGCAACTTAAAAAAAAAAAAGGTAGATATTTACAATCCCTAAAATAAAATCCTATTTCATATACAGTGACTATTTAAGTTGACTAAATAACTTGGGAATTATTTTGCACTGAAAAAAGTATTTAGAATTTATATCAATATTAGAGATATAAGAAATTTCATATATCCAAGTATTATTTGCAGTTCCTTTAAGTATAGTATTAATCATTAAAATGTGAGAAAATGATTTATTTGAGAATACAATAAAAACATAGTTTAAATAAAACCTAGATATGAGAAAAATTGATATCTTATACTGTAGTAAACTAATTAGCAATATACAGCAATCCCCAGAAAGCACCACAGTCAAATTTGTTAGTCATTCATGAAAAAAAAAAAAAGCGGATAACTACCAAAATGTTTAAATCTTGCACTTACCAACCTCCACAACACTAGAACAGTTGGGATCTGTGAAGCCATCTGGGCAATCGCAGGAATAGGACTCATCAGTCAATCCTGACAAACAGATACCTCCATTTTCACATGGATTGGGATCACAAATATCACCTAAGGAATAGAAAGAGAGATTGACTTTTTTTTTGTCTTGGGCACTGAAACATACTATTTTACATGCCCCTTTGATCTTCTTTTGGCAAAGTCATTGCACTACTTAGACTTATGTATAAAATATGCTAACCCATTTGAAACCATATATTTTAAAGATAAATGGTATATAATATGGCAAAAATTAAACTTTATAATTCAAACATTGCATATTAAAGGCTATTAATTCAGTTTGATATTCCTTATATGCAAATGAAATATTGCTTAAGTTATTGAAGATTAGCTTAAATATCTGTGGTAGACTGGTTTCATTAATTACTCCAAATACAGCCTCCCTGTATCCACACACTTTGCTCTGTAACTTTGCAATTCCTCCCACTAAAGAGGTAGCGTTTATTTCTGGATCCCTAGAATCCTCTCTTGGAACCCTGCCACTGCTTGAGAGAGATGAGAGGAACTTGGAAGGATAAGAGAAAAATCTGCTACAGAGAAATAAATTGCTGCCTTAACAAAGATCTAAAATATGTAGTCTTGGCTTTGGTAGCGGGTAGCAGATGAAATCTGGAAAATCAGTGAAGGAATGGGTATAGAAGGCTAGAAAAATGGCTGTCCATGTTAAGCAGAAAGAAGCAATTGGTAAAGCTGTCACCTGAGGTAACTTAGGAGAAGGAAAATGCACTTGAATAACTTTTGGATATAAGCACTGAGATTTCTAGGCAGAGTGTTTGTAGTGTCAGCCAGCTCTTAATAGCTGCCTATGATACGGTACTACAAAAAAAAGGAGACATGCTAAGTAAAGAACGGTTTCCCAACCCCAATCTCTCAAATAAGCCAAAGAACAAATCCAGAGCTTTGCTAGAAAGACACTGCCTCAACATAAAGATCAAATCAAAGATATGGCTATCAGACTGTGAAAACATTTCAAATAATCAAGGTGGGGACTAACAGACCCTCTCAGCTAGACAGAGGGTTTCCAGAAATCTTGAGGGTATTGTTCCAGAGCAGACTGACAAGCCCAAGCAGTGTTGATTAAGTCTACATGAAAAGCATGCTGCTGGCAGAATGATGGGTGCAGCTTTACTGCATTATTGAATAAGATTGATAAGAGATATATGATTTTTTTTAATTTAAAAATTTTATTATTTGTATCAGTGTTACAAGTTACTCAATTAATAACTGCAATAACAATAAATCTTCTTTTGTTCCCCCTGCGCCATCTCCCCATTTTTATTCATTCCTCTATCTTGAAGGATTTGGGACCATGTCTGCTCTGGGGAATGGAGTTGTTCTACTTGCAGTTGAAGAGACTCCTTGTTTTGGGGTTGGGATTGGTTCATTCTCATCCTTTTTCTAATTTTTTAAATTTTTTTATTTTTAAAGACACTTTAGATTACATAAATGTTACATAAAAAATAGAGGCAATTCGCGTATGTCTCACCTCCTTCCCCTCCCACACTTTCCCATATTAACAACATCCTTCATTAGTGTGGTACATTTGTTATAATTGATGAACACATATTGAAGCATTGCTACTAACCATGGACCATAGTTTACATTACTGTTTACAGTCTGTCCCTCACGATTTTGTAGTTTATGACAAAGTATATACTGACCTTGTATTTGTCATTGCAATGTCATGCAGGACAATTCCAATGTACCAAAAATGTCCCCATGTCACACCTATTCTTCTCTCTCCCTCCCTTCAGAACCTCTGGTGGCCACTGCTTTTATATCAATAGTAAAAGTTCTTCCATTGCTAGAATAATAATAAGTCTGTAATAGAATAATAATAAGTCTACTTTAGTCTGTTACTCATTCCCTGATCTTAAGGATTTGGGGATGGTGATGCCTACTCTGTTTCTAATTGAGATGGAGCTTGGAGATCCTATGGGACAGAGAGATGGAACTATCTTGCTTGCAGTTGCAGACAGTCTCTATTCCTTGGGATGGGTCTTGTCCATCATCATTTCCTTGTTAGTTTTCCTGAGTGAGTCCAATTAACTGGAGAGTAGGTGCTGCAACTCTGTTGAGATTCGGTGCTCAAATGAACAGACCAAAGATTTAAGTCTCTGGGACATATATTTAACAAGTATAGTGCTAATTATATGCTCAAGTAAAAGAGGCAGAAGAGCCATGTGTAGGGAAATTGTAAATGAGTCTATTTCTGTTACACTGAGGAGCATAAATTCCAGAGTATGGTCCACTGACAAAAGGGTGCCAAATTCCTGAGCTTGTCTGCCCTGTTTATAGTGTCTAGATGTCTCTAGAGCCCTCAAGAGCCCTATTGTCTGAGGCACTGGTTACTGTAGCAGTCAATGAGATCCTGCTAAGACTTAGAATGACCTCCTGACTCACTTTGAAATCTCTTAGCCATAAAAACTCATTTGTATTTAATATTTCCCCCTTTTGGTCAAGGTCTTTTTCCAGATGTGTTGCTAGTTGCTAGTTGGCTCTTGGTAATAATCCCTCCGTGCTAGGGTGGCTCATCCCTGGGAGTCAGGCCCCACTGCAGGGGGAAGTTAGTGCATTTATATGCTGAGTTTGGTTTAGAGAGAGGCCACATTTGAGCAACAAGGAGGCTTTCAGGAGATAATTCTTAGGCAATCTATAACACTAGGCTATGTTTCAATTTCACAAGAAAATGTTCGGAAGCACAATCATCAATATCAAGGGCCTGGTGTAAACAGTGTATACAAGACAATGACCTTATAGTGATGAAAGGCACAATGTATAAAATTTTTTGCATATTACTGCAAATTTTTGAATTTTTTTGTATTTTATTTGTTATTTTTTAAACTATTATTATTAATTAATTTTCTTATTAATTTTATTGGGTTATCTTGTTGGCTTTGTTTTTGGAGAGGTTTTGGACCACAGAACAGTCACAGCTGTGGCAGAGGAGGATCACTGGTGCAGGGTGTCAGCGATGTGGGGATGTGTGGGGAGAGGTGCACCTGGGGCTTGCCTCTATGGCATATGAATATGTTCCCGTGGTCATGAGGTGTTGTTTCGGTAGGTGGAGACCCACACAACAGCCAAAAGAATATTGAATTCCCATCCTGGGGAGTTCTGCTATATTTTCTAATAAGACTGCCAGAATCCCCCGAGTGCAAGGGCAGTGCCTAGTGAAGGAAAACATCCTCATCCTTAGGTGACTGTCCAGGGCAGACGCAAAAACTGGAGCTTAGAAGTTAACCACACATCTGCTGGGTTTCAGAGCTCGACCGCCACAGGAACAATCTGAAGCATTTTAGTCTCTGAGAACTATACTTAACATGTAAATTGAAAATTATAGGGTCAGATAAAGGAGTAGTAGAATCAGATTAGGGAATTTATAAATGGGTATATCTGTTATTTTGGAGGAATAGGTGCACAAATACTCTCAGATAAGGCCCACGGGGGTGGGGGTGGGCGGGGCGGTTGACTTCATGAGGCCATGTGGCTTGCCTGTGGTGTCCCGACATCCCTAGGACCCTCAGGAGCACTTTTGCTTGAGGCTCTGTTTACCGTGGCAGTCTGTGAAGTCTGACTGAGACCTGCATAAGCATAACCTCTGGAATGACCTCCCGACTGACTTTGAAATCTCTTAGCCATAAAATCTCTATTTTATTTAATATGAACAAATAAAAAAAATATTATGGCTCATTTTAGGAACTCCAAGCAGTCCACTAGATCTAGAACGCAGATATGTACGAGGAGAGGGAGACGAGGTCAGAAAGGCAGCAAGGTCATATAAATTAAGGCCTTGCATGCTGTGCCAATATTTTTGGATTTTATCTTTAAACACTAGAAAATCATAAAGCATGGGGAAGTACATAACCACATTTGTGTTTTTGAAGGAGTCATTCAGGCAAGGCTAAGATCAAAAGGACTGGGCATGAAAATTTTGAAGTAGTACCAGTAAAATATGAAGAGCATTTACTTGGCTCTCCTCAGAGGTAGCAATGGAGGTACCATTTAATCCCAAGCCAGCATATATATACCATGTAATAGAACAAGAAATGAAAAGTTCCCTACCCCCCTGTTTACTACCCCTACCTCTGATAATTTATCTATAAGCAAATGTATTATTGCTGAAGTTTTATAGAAGGAGTTAATCACCAGGTTACACTTGAGATCATGCCTCTCTGTCTCATGCATGAGCAAAGCAGCAGAGTTCTGTACAGTCAGAATAAAAAGGTTTCTTCTAGCTCCATATATTGCATAAAGGTGAACACTGACCCCCAAACATTGTTTTGGATGGGGTGCCAATACTATCAAAACGAGTAATTCTACATCTCCCAAATCAGGATCTATTAGGGCAGCAATATCAGCAGAGCAAGGCAAATTATGTTTGCTCATATTGATTTATTTAAAATCAATCAGATTGTAAGCAATGCCTATGAGCTAAAGCAGTACCCAAGAGGTTCTCTAGCATTCAGCCTTGGATTTACATATTTATCCAAAATCAAGAACATCTCATTTGGATCCCTCTCTCTCTTATAACACACTTTTTGAATAGGATATTTACTGATGTGGACTTACAGTCCTGATATTCTCAAGGCCATGTGAGGCAGCACTTCTGGTCTCTGATTATCCCGTGATTATGGGAAATTCTGGGTGTCCTAAGAAATCTTTCATGGCACCTGTGCTGCTCTTTGTAGGACTAATACTAAATCTAGTTGATTTTCTCCCAGGTGTGGATGCCAGTCTTATAATGCTTCTGTGACCACAATGACAGGGGACTATCGGTTCTCTTCCCATGTCTCAAAGGTGCTTTCTGTGGTTTAGCTGGCCTGTCTTTTCTCTCTTGTCCTTGTACTTTTTTTTTTTTTTCACATATGTCTACTTATTTCTAATATGCTCTAAAACTTGTGAATGCTCATCTTTTATTTATCCCCATCACTGATGTTTACTCTTTGTGTCTTTTTGAAGTTTAGAAAAGAGATAATAGATTTGACCAAAGTTTACAAAGTAGAATCAAGATGGTATTGTGACATTAATGTCGGGGGTCAAGGGAGAGCAAGAAATCTGAGTTGGTTTCTAAAATTTTTCACTTTATGATTGAGTAGCCATCTTTCATATGGAAATAAAAGGGGATTAATTTTAAAAGCATTGCGTTTGAGGGTCTGTGGGATATTCAAAGTGAAAATGCCCAATACGGTATTGAAGAAGCAGGAATGGGATTGGAGAGGTTTGGCTATAACATGGATTGGTAATTATGGATGTAAATGAGGTATTCCCCTGAGAGTCTTTAAAATGAGTTGGGGGGCAGGGAAGAGGGAAGGGGAGGAAAGAAGAGGTGAAGGGAGAGAAGAGAAAGGGTGGGGAAGGGAGGGAAAGAGAGAGGACTGGAAAGGAGGTCTTTGGGCACATCAACAAATAAGTGAAGACAAAGAAAGAAAATGCTTCAACAGAAAAAATAAGGGTCCTTTCCAATACAGTATAAATATTCAATTTATTCAGCTCCAGTATGTCAAGTTCTGTCTGAGATTACTAAAGGCACCCATATGTAAATGTGTTAGGTAGACAATGTCAGCAGAAAGCAAAGTAGAGGAGGTCCACTTGATGTAATTAGGGTGACCAGAAGTCCTGCTTTCAACCTGTTGTCCCACAAGAAATTATTAATAACATCTCTGAGTCACCCTGGTTCTCCAGGGAGCAGATGCTAAGACAAAGTTGGGAGTGTAAGATGTTTATTAAGAAGTAATGCCTGTGAATGATAAAATGAGGATGAAGCAAAATTGGGCATGGAAAGCCTTCAGTCTGGGGTGCAGATGTGACAACTGTAAAAAGCAAATGAAGTGGAAGCAGGGCTGAGCAGGGAGAACCTCGGTACCGATGAGGATCTGACAAAGACTTGACCAATCCAACTTCAGAGTAAAGTACCCTTTAGGGGAATCTCCCTACGGCAGAAATGACTAGGTACCCCCTACTGCCCTCTCCACGTTGAATCACTGAACATTTAGTCTGAGCTAAAGTGGGATCCTGAAAGCAGGGCAAATAGAGGAAGTCAGCAAACTGCATTCCTTCCAACTAAACAGCATGTTCTTTCTTGAAGGGACATTGGAGTGCTGCAGCCCTATGGGTGCAACACAACCCATTTTCAACTCTCAAAAAGTGTCCTGGTTTGGATATATGGTTACCTTGATCAAAATCATCATATCTCAGTCTACTATTTTGTCCAAATACCCATTGTTTCAGTCGGCAGCACAAATGTGGGCTGGTCCTTTAAGTAGAAACAAAGTCTCTGGCTGGAATATCACTTCCAATTAAAATGCACTGTGAAGACTTCTGATTCCCTGTAATTTCAATTAATCTGAGAAAACCTCAGCTCAGGTAAGAAACCCTGATTAAAATGCAATAAACTCCTGACTTCAAATTAGTGCTTTTAGGAATGTGTGTGTCTGCTTGTGTTTTTCCCAGTGGATATTCTGGTAGAATCTATTAAAACTAAGAGGTAGTCAGTACAAGAAGGCAGACCCAATAAAGGAAAATAGGACAGTGCAAGATTTCACAGTTCTGTATTCTATTGTCAGCAGGCTCCTGAAATATACCTCTGAATGTTGTAATCTGTGTGCAGCTCTACAATGATGTTTCCTAGCTGGCTGGCTTTACCTGCTTTAGATTAGGACAGATGTGTTTAATTTGAATCTAACTATAATTTATGATTCCATCTGCATTTTATGGCAGACCCAAGAAAATTAAGCTGATGCCGATTTGCCTTTTGGCAATAGAATGAAGCCATTATTTTTCCCAGGGGCAAGAAATCATTGCAGGCTAAAATTAACTTACTGTTTGCCTGTTCCTTCCACCCTCTCTCCAGGGTTCTGATCAGACTGCGATGATTCTGCATGCATTCAGTGTTAGCCTCATTGTTCTCACTGACCCTTTACCTGTTGCCGGTCACCTTGTGTTCAAGGTGACTCAGGGTCTGTCTTATGTCACTTCATTATCAATGTGCAACCCATGATCTTTTAACCTAGATCGCAAAGTGTGTATGCACCTATAGAATATTGTGTAGAATTGCAGAAGTCGATGCAAAAAATAAATAAATAAAACCACTAAACTCTGTATGTTCATGGTTATAGCTGTGCTTTTTCTGTAAACTCAGTCCACAAATATGCAACTAATTTCTAATGCTATGAAAAGGAGAAAACTCAATGTTGGTGCTACTCTGGGACTCAGGTGGATGAGACAGCTGATTTCTCTCATTGACGTGCAAACTCTCAGATGATTTATGAGGTCAGTTTTCTTTATGTGTTAGTGTCTGTCTCCAGTTCACAGGTCAGAGAATCACTGTTTCATTCATCAAGCATTCATGTGCCACATATCACTTTAGATACCACCGGGCCTACATAGGGTGTATATACAGCCAAGAGGAAGACACATATGGTCACTGCCCTCTTAGACCTTACAGTTATAGTGGAGGAGATGCATAATGAAAAATTGATAAGTAAATAAGCAAGGTAGCTGCTCACTGTAATAAAAACTACAAAGGAGGGGGGAAAAAAGAAAACAGGCTGCTGAGAAAGACAGTAAACAGAACTGGTTACTTTAGATAGACACAAGCAAGTCCTCTCTGAGGAGGTGCCACTTGAACTGCAACTTGAAGGATGAGCTTGAACTAGCTATGTTAAGAGCAAGTGTGAAGCCCTAGAGATAGGGAAGAGAATGATGAATTCACAGAATAGAAAAAAAGGCCAGTGCACCTGATATACAGAAACAAACTGCCACGAATGAGTTTTTGTCAGCAACACAATTTTAATAGGAGCTAATTTATCATTTAAGGACCCATATCTGATCCTGTCTTCACAAAAATCAAGGACATTTCTGTTAAACTTTTTCTTTATATGGATCAACCATCTACTGAAAAGATGTTATTGTATTTACATGTTAATGTATTTATGGATTTATATATTATTATTTTTACACATTAACATATTAGTGTATTTATCTAGTATTGTGAGTATATTCATGCATTCACATACATAGTGATGTAAATACAGTGATAATTTTTTTGGATGAATGCATGCTTCTCCATTTTCTCTGTTCCTTTACTAGTGCTGGCAGCCGCTTAGAATATGTATGAGACTTCATCCTTGTCCTCTTTCTATTTCTGCAAGAAAATTGTATACAGATTTAAAAAACGAAAAAAAAGTGGTAGCTTATCACTCAAGTATGTTACTTTACTAACAGGATGCATTATCTAATTTTTTCAAAATCTCTACAAGTTAAACATAAAGAATATTACAATCCATATTTATATGTGGGAAGTAAAACATGGAGACCACTTAAATTTATCTTCTACCACCACAATAAAGTAGATCTGTGCATTACAACCTTGTCTTCAATTTATTGCTCTCCCTTTGAACTTGGCAGCTATACTCCCATCATTTCATTTAAAAATATGGAAAAAATAAAATAAAAACTTTGCCTTCAATTCTACATGTCAGAATTTTGAGCCAACCTATAAACAGAGTACTTGGCAAAATGAGTCAACTCCAGTACACAACTGAGCAATAACTCTAGTTAAGATGAGATAAAGATCATGAGAATTTGCATACTCAAAATAATAAACTCACAGAAAATGTTAGCACCCTTATGACTTACTGCTTGTGAAATTGTGCATAAAAAAATAAATGTCACTTTTTGAATCAACAATAGGCCTCTCCATTTGCTTTGGTGCCTCTTAAGAGACCATTTGTGTCAAATATTGAAATCTCATTTGTTGTACATTCTAATGAGTTTGATGCATACATTTTGATTTTAAAGCCTTCTCTCATAAACTAAAGCTTCTGAGGCAGGTAGTTTAAATTTCTAAAGAGTTTTGAAATGATTCTTAACTTTTTATATACTTTTAAAATAAATTCTAGTTGATATCACAGACTATCCTGCAATTAGGATTAGAGAAGGAAATGAGACGATAAATGTCAATAGTGGTTAAGTTTTTATCTACATTGCTAAGACCTACCACTCTCCTGGTAAATCATTGGGCATCCTTATATTAAAAGGCCATCCGATTCTGCACTTTGGTTTCTATGGGACTCCAAGATAGCCATATTCAGCCACAGACAATACAAATTCTATAAATAAACTCCTTAGTATCATTTAGAACTGTGCTGATGATAATTTAAAGCAGGGCATCTCTCAGCTGTTAGCCAGTGTTTTGTCCCACTATTTTTTGAAGGCATTTTTCTTTTTAGATAACTTTTAAAATGCTAAGGGCATAGTAGAATGACGAGAATTAGAAGAAATCAGTGACAATTGTTGAGTGTTCACTATTGGAACTTTATAGCCTATAACCTACAGCTTCAATCAAAGTTGACTGCATAAAACGACAAAAATATGTTGGGCTCTACCATCTTGAAAGAAAATCTTTTGGCATATTTTGCATTTTAAAACACTCTGGAGAGCCCCTGAAAATAACAAAATCTAGGGTTTTTAGAATTGAAAGGGACACTAGGGATGATTTAACTCAGTGGTTCTCAAACTTTGCTGAATATTAGAATCATTTGGGGAGCTTGTCAAACTCCTGATGCCTAGACCAATTAAATCAGAATCACTGGGGGTGGGACCAAGCCCTTGGCATATTTTAAAGCTCATTCTATTTATTAAATTATAAGGAAAAGTAGTAGGAGAAAGTGAGAGAAGAACAAAAAAAGGAAGGAAGGATGGAAAGGTTAGTTTATATTTTTCTGCCTTCAATAGGGAAGAGGGCAAATGAAGGAAGGTATTCATATGGCTAACTTACTTTCTTAGTGTACTATAAATTATGAAAAATAGTTCATTTGCAGGAAACCAGATCTGGTATATAAATAATAAGAGCACTCACTATGTTGGGGAGAATAGAATAGCTATTTGATATAAACATACATTGAACTCCTATTAATTAGCTGAAATTTTTAAAATTACCAGAAAATTCAACCATATAGTAGAATTTCCAAGTACTTTTTTTTTAATTTTTAAAGAAGCTTTAGATTACAAAAATGATACATCAAAAATATAGGGGGATTCCCATATACCCCAACCCTTCCCCCTCCCATGCTTTTCCCCATTAACAAAATCTTTCATTAGTGTGGTACATTTGTTACAATTAATGAACACATATTGAAGCATTGTTACTAACCACGGTTAATAATTTACATTATTGTGTACACTTTGCACTGAATATTTTTATATGTTTTGACAAAACGTATAATGGCATGTATCCATCATTGCGATGTCATACAGAACAATTTTGATGATATTATTTCTACCTATGAAGAGTATCCTTCCAGTCATTCAGTTACTATTTATTAAAGTCCATTTAAATACGCCACTAAATGTGATCACTGCTGTGCATACAATGGGGCCCATGACAAACACCTGTTCTCACAGAGTAAAACAAGAGACACAGATAAGTCAACAAGCAGGTACCACTGTGTGTTGGGGCTATGAAAGAGAAAGCCATGGTGCCAAAGGAGAATAAAAAGGGGGCACCAAATTCGGAACTGGAGGGAAGGCAAGGCTTCCCAGAGTAAGTGACCTCTAGTTTGAAAGCAGAGGATCAGTGGAAACCAGATCGTCAATGAGGCCAAGAGATTCGAGAAAGAGGGAATGGCATGTGCAAATGCTAGGAGCAGAGGCAGAGCAGAAACAGGAAGAAACTCAATTTAGCTAGAGAGAAGAGTGTAAATAGAGAAATGGCAAGAGACGAACTGAAGAGGAAGGCAGTGACCAGGATAAGCAGTTACTTTTGACACACTTTAAAGAGTTTAGACATTCTTTAGAATAATGTACAACCATTTTAGGGTATTAAGTAGGAGAGTGACATGATTTGTACATCAGATAATTCACCAGAGCTTCAGCACAGAGAATTAACTGCAAAGGGGACAAAATCTGAGTACGACAGAGCAGTTAGGAAGCTGAGAAGGTTTTCCTGTCAGGGAATGCTGGCGCAGATTGGAGTATTTACAATAGAATGTAGAGAAGTAGAATTCAAAACATTTCATGAGACAGAATTCACAGGCCTGATGTTTGACTGGATATGATGGTAGAAAGAAAGAGAAGAAACAATGATTGAAACACACATTTTAAAATCCTGAAAAGGCCTATTCTTTTCATTTTAATACAAAACATGGATTAGAGAACAGGTTTGGTGATAGCAATGAAGGAGGTGATGAATTCAGTTTTGGTAATGCTTGGATTAAAGTGTCTATGGAGATTCACATATAGAGATGTTTAGTGAGAATTTGGTTTTATAGATTTGAACCTGGGAAGAAAGATTGGGTTGAAGACAGAAATTTAGCAGAGTTAATTATTTAAATAATGGGAATGAAAAAACAATTTTGTGAAGGGACTATGGAAAGGATTAGAAGTGGACATATGTTTGTAGACTGTAAACGTTCTGAATGGTGGCACCATTTCAAATTACCAAGTTCTCCCTTTTACCTAAGATAATGCCTAGCACATAGTCAGTGTCTAATTAGCATTTTATAAATGGATCAATAAATCCTGAGAAACACTAACATTTTAAAAATGAATTGATGGTAGAGGCCATTTAAAGGACATAGAATTAGAGGCCAGAAACTTAGAAGAAGAGAAGGTGTGATGGTTAGGCTAATGTGTCAACTCGGCAAGGCAATTGTGCCCAGTTGTTTGGTCAAGTAAGCAATGGGCTAACTGTAATACAAGGACATTTATGGACTTTAGTTACCAGTGAGTTTACTGCACAGATAGCTGATTACATGTGCATCATCCAGGAAGACTGCCCTCAGCAATGGGTGCCACTTTATCAGGAAGTGATTTCAGCATTCAGAGAGAATTTCCCAGCTCATCTTTGGACAGTCGAGGACTCCCAGAAATTCATCAAGGACCTTCATTGGACTTTCATCGGAGCCCCTGGTTTGCAGCATGCCTGTGGAACCTGGACTTGTGCATTCCCACAGTCATGTGACAGACTCTTATAAAATCTCATATTATTGACAGATATCTCCTGTTGATCTGTTTCCCTAGAGAACCCTGACTAATACAGCTGGTGAGTGAAATTTCTGGTTAGAGATAAACAGCTGGGGCACATGCATGGAGTAGGCTGCTGGACCTGGGCCAGAGCTTGTACCCAAGTAGGTGTGGTATGGGTCAACAGAAGCAACAAGTACACAAGACAATACTTCTAACTTCCTGAAAAAAGCGTGTGATAGCATAATGAATTTTATGCTCTTATTTTGATAATTATATAAAAACTACAAACCCAGTGCATTGTTCTTTCAGAGAACAATGCAGTTCTTTAGTTGACAGCAAAGGACAAACTAAAGATAGGATTTGGCTGCTGTACATAAATAATATAGTGCACCATGATGGTAACACTTAGGCCATCAATCCTTGTCAAGAACACAAACTCACATTGACTTTGTAAAAACAATCAGGTGATACAGAGAAGATGAAATTCAGTGCCATGTCCAACTGCAGAAGTTTCAAAATTCCCTCTTATCTAGATCATGAGTTCTTACTTTACTAACTGTAAAGCTGGTCAGGCACAATATAAAAATAAATTCCGTGGAAAATGGATCCAAAACAAGTCTAATAACCTCATGATTTGCTACCCTTAATGAATCAAAGGAAGTGCAGGACATTTTGTTAATCACCGGATAACTCATAATATCAATTTTTCAGACAGAAGAGATATGCCATGTTAAAACCACAAAAAAATTGGCAAAGTCTAATTTTGTATTTTATGTAGAATCTTGTTAAAAAGTTGCCATATAAGACAGCAGTAGAATGACTTAAAGTTACAGCATATAAAAAGCTGAAGGAATATCTTTTACTCTTTGAAATGCAGCCCAAGTATTCATTGCCAAGTGTTTAAAGTCGTCAATCACTTCATTACATAATATGTTTAAAAACTGCCACCAATCCTGACCCTATATGTACATCCATTTAGTGGCTGGAGAAAACGGATACATCATAAAAATTACTCTTCCAAATGAAAATAATCAAGACATGTAGCTAATGAATAGAAGTCATAATTGAAAACTAAGATTCAAATCTTGATTAAATTTTGTAAAAAGAAAATAATTTAATTTTCACCTTTTAGAGCAATATTTTGACATGAAATCTACACTTTATAAAACAGCTGCTGAAGGCTCTATTTACAGATTTTCCCTAAAATTTCAGAATCTAAATCTTTTTATCCACAGCCAAAACAGTCATAGAGAGCAGAAACATGTATCACTTGAAAGAGCAACTTTTGCAGAGATGCTTACTGATAAACACGAGAAAAAATGAGCTCTTTAGTTTTTAACAAACATGGACTCTGTTTTTCAGATTTAAGGACTATAAAGCCAGTGTTTTTTCCTAAGGTCAGGGAGTTCCTGACAAAGACAACTGAGCAATTGGCTCAACAGAAGTCAGAAATTACGGGTGTTCTGCCATCTTCTTTGTTTTCAATAGATATTAGATTATTGCTGTTAACACTTCAATTTGCACCTTTATAGGAAACAACTTGATTGGGAAGCAAAGTGCCCTTTCTTCAGGAGTTCCAGATGCCTTAATGGAACTCCATTCAGAATACTAGTGCTTTTATACTAAATAGACCAGGGAAATACTTGGGAAGTGGAACTCTGTTACCCCTCTGGCCTACCAAATAGAAATGTGACTTGGTAAAAGGAAGCCATTAAGCACAGAAATGGAGAACTTTTCAACAATCTGAGTGCATTAAAAAACCCATTGCCTCTCTCCTATCAATAGTTTCATTTTTGCATTGAGTCACTCACTGTGGTGTTGTATTAGTCAGCCAAAGGGGTGCTGATGCAATGTACCAGAAATCTGTTGGTTTTTATAAAAGGCATTTATTTGGGGTAGAAGCTTACAGTTACCAGGCCGTAAAGAGTCCAACTCAAGATACCGTAAGAGGTATTTTCTCACCCAAAGCTGTTGCCACATGTTGATGCAAGATGGCAGGCAGTATCTGCCAGGGTTCAGCCTTCCTCTTTCCTCTTAAGGCTCCATGGGCCCAGCTTCTTCCCATCTTAGTAGGCTGGCATAGGGCTCAGATGCTCTGTTCTCTTCAGCTGCAAACTATCAGGTGAAATGGCTCATCTCTCTTCTCGGGACTGCAGGATCCTCTTCCATGTCTGTGGAGCTCCATTCTTCTTTTCTCAAGTATCTGCTTCTATGTTCACCTTGAGTGAGTGTCTTTTATATAACCAACCAAGGGGGTGGGGACTCAACCTTGCATGCCCTAATGATGTGCTCAAATCAAAGCCCTAATTGTAACATAATCAAGAAAATGTAACAGCTTTGAATTTAATACAATCAAAGGGTATCATGCCCAGAAGAACAGACCAGTTTACAGACATAATCAATATCTCTTTTTTGGAATTCATAAATAATATCAAACTGCCACAGATGCCTTACCTGGTATTTAATTTCTTCATCCCTCCTGTCCTCCTTTACATGATCATTTGACCCACCAGCTTCTCCCCAGTCCCTGGACCAAACCTGAAAAGGGGAGGGTTTTAGACAACTGTAGCCCAATTCTATGTACCTGGCATCAGTGTCACTGGAGGCTTTGACCTTATGTGTCTTTGTCTTTTCCCCCTGGTTGACTTAGTGTCTACACAATTTTTTCAGCTATTCTCAAATAAGCAGTAGGTATGGGGTGTATGTCAGAACCATCTTGGGTGTGGGACTTCAAACTTCATAAATCCTTGGGAAAGTCCTTTTACCAAGCCCCATAGAGTTCTGTTTAGGCACACTGCCTTGGTGAGGCACTTATGCTGATGGGGATATCTCCTACTCTCCCAGAGTTGGGGGCAAAAAAAGATATTGAACCCATAACTTTCATTAGACCTGAAATCATACAACCTATTCCTGAAATTTTTTCTGATGGTAATTACCTGCTTGCTTAAGTTTCCAAATTTCAATTACCCTTGGATTCATCCTTTGTATTATTTAGCGTATCTATTAAAACATCTCATTATTTTATAATAAGTGTTAATATTTTTGTGCCTTAAATACGAGTCAAATATTAGACTAAGTACAAGCATAGCTGGTTTTATTGCACTTTGCTTTATTGGCTTCACAAATACTGCATGTTTTACAAATTGAAGGTTTGTGGCAACCCTGCATAGAGCAAGTCTATCGGCACCATTTTTCCAACTGCATGTGATCACTTTGTGTCCCTGTGTCACACTTTGGTAATGCTCACAATATATCAATCTTTTCCATTTTTGCTATATCTGTTAAGGTGAACTGTGATCAGAGATCTCTGATGTTAATATTGTAATTGTTCTTGGAGTACCACAAACCGTACCCATATAAGATGGCAAACAATCAGTAAATGTGTGCGTTCTGTCTGCTCCACTTAGCATCCATTCCCTGTCTCTCTCCCTCTCCTTGAGCCTAACACACAACAATACTGAAATTAGGCCAATTAATAATCCTACAATGGCCTCTAGGTGTTCAAGTGGAAGAAAGAGTTGCATATCTCTCCATTAAATCAAAAACAAGAAATGATTTAGCTTAGTGAGGAAAGCATGTTGAAAGCTGAGATAGGTCGAAAGCTAGGCCTCTTGTGCCAAAAAGTTAGCAAAGTTGTGAATGCAAAGGAAAAGTTCTTGAAGGAAATTAAAAGTGCCACTCCAGTGAACACATGAATGATAAGAAAGAGAAACAGCCTTATTGCTGATATGGAGAACATTTTAGTGGTCTAGTGATCTTCTATCTAGAAGATCAAACCAGCCACAACATTTCCTTAAGCCAAAGCCTAATCCAGAACAAGGCCCTAACTCTCTCCAATTCTATGACTGCTGAGAGAGTTGAGAAAGCTGCAGAAGAAAAGTTTGAAACTAGCAGAGGCTGGTTCTTGAGGTTTAAGGAAAGAAGTTGTTTCCATAACTTAAAAGTGGAAAATGAAGAAGTAAGATGATGGTTACCATTTTATAGAAATAAAATGTTTTTCAATTAGGACATATACATTGTTTTTGTTTTTGTTTTTAACATAATACTATTGTACCCTTGATAGACCACAGTATAGTGTAAACATAACTTTTATATGCACTGGGAAACCCAAAAATTCATGTGACTCGCTTTATTGTGACATTTGCTTTACTGTGGTGGTCTATAACCAAATCAGTATTATCTCCAAGGTAAGCCTGTACTCTATGAGTATTCTCTCATTTGATCCTCAGAATATCCCTATGGGGAACTTTGTTGATATTATTAATAAGCTTCACATTACATATGGAAAAATTGAAATGTACTAGATAAAGAAATTTCCCAAAGGCATAGAATAACAAATGGCAAAAGTGGGACTCACACATAGGCAGCATGACTTCAGATAGAAGAAACCATGCATGCTGAGATGGTTTCCCTCAATGCCATTCATCTTTTCTCCCTCACCTTCTTCAAGTTCTTTTCATTATCTACGTGGTGGCCCATGATTTAGTATTGTTGTATGCTGCCCACCCTCCACACCTTTTGGATAACTTCTGCTTCTTGGAATAATCTTCTCATCATTGGCTTATCTGGCCCTCCTGCCAAAAATGTAAATAATTCCATGTTCAAGTCTGTAATTAATATGGCAACATATGATACTTTCTTCCCCTAGTACAGGCAATGATAACTATCACAGAAAAAGCAATGGCCAAAGTATGAGATCAGGTCAGATACCGGAAATGACTTTGTTGTAAAAATATACTATGTTGATAAATACAGTTGTTTATAAATTATTAATTAGATAAGTTTCTAAGAACTGAGTATTATTCCCAATCTTACTTGGAAAATGTTGAGGATGACTACAACATATGAACCACTGATTGAAGGAAGTAGGGGAATCCTAGAAATACAGTTGGTACCACATAGGTTTGATATGCATCTGTGGAATAAATGTATATATATATTTGAACGCACTTATGTATATGCTGTCTTATTAAAAGAAATACAATAATGACAACAAATGATCATATGAAAGTGATTATACTCTTACAACAGAGTTTTTGGAAGCCTGAAGTAGCACATCTCAATAGCAATTTGGCTAGAAAGAGTTGAATATCTCTCAGTAACGATCCTATCGAATGGTAGAGGTTCACCAGTGAATCACTAAAATAGAACTATTAGCAAGAATAATGAACAGTTTCTAGACTACGTGGTTATGACTGATTTTTTTTAAATTATAAAGGCTACTTTAAGCAACACAGTTGTGCATTCTCCCTGTGCAAACAAAAAAACTCTATAAATCAATGTTGTATTTAGATAGGATGATATCCATCTTACGCATGAGATTAAAATAGTTCATCATTGAAAATTTAAGTATTGTAGTATTCAGAGTTAACATATTTGACCATTTCAAACATTTATATGAAAATCATTCCCATGACACAGTCTCCATCTATCAGATAATCCTTATTTGATAGCAACTGGCTGTGCCAGTCAATTTAATCAGTCAATTTAATCTGAATTGCAGGCACAGCCATTCTTAGATAACAATAACATAATAACACCTATATTTTATTGAGCTTCTGCTCAATACAGTTTATACAAGAACTTTAAATATCTGTCTCTTCCCTGATTTTCATTCCCCCACCCTAGAAGTAACCATGGTTAGTTTTTTCTTTTGTATCCTTCCTGCAAACTTATACATAAATGCTATCATTTATGCTTATTTTACACAAAAAGACAGAAACTGAACACTGTTCCACACAGTGTACCTTGGAGACTGTTAGCAGAAAGCCCCTTCATCCTGCTTAGCAAATACATGGTATCCAAATATGTGAGAACACCATAATTTATTTGCAGTTCCATACCACTGGGCATTTAGGAGGCGTCAATTTTTTTTCCTGTTACACACAAGTATGCAGCAATCAATCTGGTACAAACATTTTTATGAACTTTTTCTTATTGATATATTGATTTCCCATGGAATCAATTGTACTAAGAATATAACCATAGAAGTGGAGAGACACTTAAAAAATTTTATTAGTATCGCCTAATATCTGTCAAAATATTATCCCGATTTAGACTACCACTCATAGTATATCACATTTCTTTATGGTTGGTGGCACTGGACTGGGACTGTTTTCAATTTACTTTACATTATTCTAAGCACTGTGTACATATAATTTCGGTTCCTCCTTAACAGGAGCAGTTTATAAGGTTGGTTCTAATATGATCAACTCTCAATTCTTGTCACCTAGGAAAAAAAGAATAAAGGATAATTTGCTAAATTGCATGACTGATACAAAAGATATGCAATTTGAGGGCTCATACAGCTCTAATTCTATTCTGAGTATGGCCCCTAAAGTTAATAGGACTGTTGTTGACAATTCTCCCCAACCTAGGGTTAGGAAACTCAAGAAACATATCAGACATCATTAGACATTAAAGAGTCATCAGACGGCCTGGTCTGGCATTTTGACCCTCCTACCCCTGACTTTGATTTGGGGGTAACTTTATAGGAGATCATTAGAAACCATAAGCCTGGGACCAATGTGCCAAGGCTGCTGGATCCTGTTAAAACCCCTTGTTAAATGAAAAAGCAATATGTACTGTAGGATATCTCTCTCTCTCTCTCCAGAGTTAGAGAGAGAAAGCCCAGAAACATATATACAAAGGGGTCAACAGTGGCTCTCTCTAGGTAGTAATGGAGGTCTGAGGTGTTTTAAAACTATTTTTTATTAGGTTTATCTTCTAATGCTTTTTACAATTAAATGAACGGCTTTTTTGTATTAAGAAAAAAAACGTAATTAAAAAACTCACAACATTTAAAAATTCAATTAGCAGCTAAGTAGAAGCAGAAACAATAACTACCAAGGTTGAACTGAAAGAAACAGAAGTTAGTTGATCACCACTACAGGTCATGAATACTTAATGTTTTCTTAACACTAGAAATACTAAAAATGTGATCTTCATGATCACAACCTATTCTCATCATAGATGCATTGAAAATGTAAACTCTCAAGGTCTGCCATGCTGGTAAACTCTTCTGCTGGCCTAAGGATGCATAGATACTTGTCAGCAAGTATGCTGATATTGTCTGTTTAGCTGATATAGTGTCCATCAACTTACAACAACATCTCTAACAAAATTAATGCCTAACTCAATTTAATGTAATTGTTATTTTGATGAATATTTATTCAACAAGTTTAAATGTTTATTTATATGCAGTTATATGATTTTATTTAATTTTCAAAATTAAATAATAATTCTAACAACACCTATAAAGGCTATCTATTGAACCCAAATAATATGCCAGTTCTAAGCACTTTATAGATATTAGCTCATGTAAATTTCACAACAACCATATGATAAGGATGCTATTATTTTCAGTATTTTGGTGATTTTTTAAAAAGTAATTATAAAAGGGGGTTAAGTAACTTACTCAAATTTCCACAGCTAATAACTAATGTCACCTATATAAAACCCCACGTAATCTGATTTCTTAGTCTCTCACCTAAGACCAGGCAGAAAGAATGGAAAGATTTATACAGACTTGGCAGAAATGAAAATATTATGGACTAGAAACATAAGTAATGGTCTCAATCACTTAGAGAACCAAAACCTAGTCATTCCTCAATTCACTCAAAGAAAATTTTTGTGCTAATACTAGATTCAAAGCACTGGGTTTACTGATGTGAGAGTTACGCCACAAACTCATGGCACAGTCCTGGTCTACCCAATGTATTCTTCTTTTTTTTTTTTTTTTCAGATTTAGTCAAATTATATTTAAATTTCAAAAAATAAAATAACAGACAAAGGCAGCTTAACAAATTATGGAAGCATTTACTTTAAAAAATTCTGTCCAGGCACATTTATCTTATTTAATTCTAAAAACAAACTCGGTTGTTTTCTCCAGTGTTCAGAAAGATGAATAAATGAGCACAGATTGATTAAACGATATGACCAAAATCTCCTTGTTAATGAAGAAAGTGGAAAAAAAAATGCTTGATCATATTCTCATCTCATAAATCTAAATCCCATATTCGTTTTTTATCTTTAGCATTGATATAGTACCTTCTTTGCATTTGCTGCAAAAATATTACAATATGACTGTTAACTATAGCGCATAATTAACATTAGTTTTATTTTTCCCATTCATCACCATATTCTTAACACCTCATATTAGAGGAAATTTCTTGTATTTGTACTATTAACCACAATACTCATGTAACACTGAAATCACTGTTATTCAGTTCCTAGATTATCCTCTGTCTTTCAATTAACATCAGCCTCTTGGACTACCCCTTTCAGCCACAATCATATTTATAAATCAGAAGTGTTAGTTATACTCATTATACTGTGTTACCATCAACTCTATCTATTTCCACATATTTATTTACAAAGAATACCAAGTATATTCTTTAATTTTATCTAGCCAATTAAAGGTCAACTCCCATATAAAAGCCAACTTCTCTGAGTCTTTCTAAAGGAAGAAAAATGGACACAACTGACAATATTTGAAAACATCATATTATCAATATGCATTTTAATGAGGAATTAGATACAGAATTAGAATACCCCTTTAACTGTCACTTAAGATAAAGAAGGGACTTAGTTTAATATAGAAGGAAAACTAAAGTTGATGTTTAGAGGATCCCTTATGAATGATTTAAGAGCCTTTGATTTTCCCTGGGAAGCCTCTAGTTACTGATATGGCCTAAGCTTGTAAGCTACTGAGATTTAGTTTACCTTTGGAAAAAGAAAATCTATTTTGTGTTCATTTAAAATCCCTTATCAAGTTTTTCACTTTGATTAATGAAATTATCTCATCCTTTTAAAAGTAATTTCTTAATTGCTAAATCAGATGCATTCTAACACTATGGGGAATACAATTCAATTTTAGTAA
>JAQZBX010003080.1:39518-67504 GCA_029593785.1 Cabassous unicinctus
TTTTTTTTTTTTTTTTGAGTTATCGGGGCCATAGAATGAACCCAGGTCCTCGTGAGTGGGAAGCTGGCGCTCAGTCGCTGAACCACATCAGCTTCCCTGAGTTGGTTTTTTCATTTGACTGCTTGTTGTTTGCCTTTTTCGTTTGTTTTTAGGAGGTTCAGGGAGCTGAACCCGGGACCTCCCATGTGGGAAGCAGGTGCTCAACTGCTTGATCCACATCTGCTCCCCCTTTTCTTCCTCTTGATTACAACTTTTAAAAAATATATAGTTTTATGCTGCAACTAAAAAGAAAGCATCTGGAACTACTTACAAAACAATCTATATTAGTCAAAGGGCAGCAAGTCAAAGCTCAAAAAGCATCAAAGACTATGGCAGTGATAACACTTCACACACTTAGAATAGTCTTTGTAGTTTGCAAAGGCTTTTATGCAACTTCTTAATTTTTTTAGGTGGACAGGGAAGATATAATTATTTCCATTTTTGAAACTAAATGCTGTGCTTTTCTGTAAGGGTGGAGAAGCAATTAAAAAAATCAAGAAGCAGATGACAAAGTTGAATCCATGATCTTCTAATTACCATTTGGATAGATTTTCCTAAATCCATGTAATTTCTTTCTTTTCTTATTCATTCTAAAAAAATTTTATTCAAGTATATTATTCATACATGAGCATACATAAACAATAAGTGTATAGTAAAAGTTGTGAACTTACAAAACAAACATGCACAACATCATACAGGGCTCCCATACATCACCCCCCACCAATACCTTACAATATTGTGAAACAGTTGTTTCAAATTATGAAAGAGCATTATCAAAGTATTACTACTAACTTTAGTCCATATCTTACATTTGGTGTGCTTTTCTCCCAACCCATCCTATTATTTAATTTTATTCATAAACCATACAATTTATCTAAAGTGTATAATCAATGACACTTGGTATAATCACAGAGTTGGACATTCATCAATTTAATATTGGAGCATTCTCACTACTCAAAAAAAGAAAAAACAACAAGAAAAGCCACTATCATACCCATATTAGTGCTACTAATTACAAATCCTTGATGTGCTTCCACCATTTCTATCTATTTCCAAACATTTACAAACAACTTTTTACCAATTCTGCACAGATTAAACCTCAGCCTTCCATTTTCTAACCACATTTTCTCTGGTGACTTATATTCTAGCTATTAGCTCCATGAGTTTGTTCATTATATTTAGTTCATAATAATGAAATCATACAATATTTGTTCTTTTTTGCCTGACTTGTTTCACTCAACATAATGTCCTTCAGATTCATCCATGTTGTCATATGCTTCAAGACTTCATTTCTTCTTACCACTGTATAATATTCCATCTTGTGTATATACCACAGTTTGTTTATCCATTCATCCGTTGATGGTCCTCTGGGTTGTTGCTATCTTTTGGCAATCATGAATAATGCTGCTCTGAACATTGGTGTGCAGATGTCTGTTCGTGCACCTACTCTCAGCTTTCCCGGGTATATCCCTGGTAGTGGTATTGCCAGATCACATGGCAGATCTAATCTAACGTCCTTAGGAATTGCCAAACTGAGTTTCACAGTGGCTGTACCATTCTACATTCCCACCAACAGTGAATAAGCATTTCTCTCTTTCCACATCCTCTCTAACACTTGTAGTTTTCTGTTTTGTTAATAGTGTCCATTCTAGTAGGTGTGAAATGACATCTCATTGCAGCTTTGATTTGCATTTCCCTTATAGCCAGTGATGTTGAACATTTTTTCATGTGTTTTTTAACCATTTGTATTTCTTCTTTAGAAAAAATGTCTATTCAGGTCTTTTACCCATTTTTTTTATTCTGGATTTTGTCTTTTTATTGTTGAGTTGTAGGATCTCTTTATGTATCATGAATATTAGATCCTTGTCAGATGTGTGATTTCCAAATACTTTCTTCCATTGAGTAGAATGCCTTTTTACCCTCTTCACAAAGTCCTTTGAGGTGCACAAGTATTTCATTTTGAGGAGGTCCCACTTTTCTGTTTTTACTTTTGTTGCTTGTACTCTGGGTATAAGGTTTAAAAGACCCCCACCTACTACAAGGTCTTGTAGATGTTCCTCTACATTATCTTCTATTAATTTTGGCTTTTATATTTAGGTCTTTGATCTTTTTTGAGTTGAGTCTTGTATAAGGAGTGAGATAGAGGTCTCTTTCATCCTTTTGGTTATGGCTATTCAGTTCTCCCAGTACCATTTATTGAAGAGATTGTTCTGTCCTAGAAAAGTGGACTTGGTATGCTTATCAAAAATCAGTTGGATCTTAGAGGTGCAGGTCTATTTCTGAACTTTCAATTTGATTCCATTGGTCATTGTGTCTATCTTTATGCCAATATCATACTGTTTTGACTACTTTAGAATACACACTTCAACATCAGGAAGCATGAGTCTTACAAATTTGTTATTTTTTTATGATGTTCTTTGCTATTGGGGACCCCTTTCCCTTCCAAATAAATTTGGTAATTGACTTTTCTTTTTATGTAAAGTAGACTGTTGGAATTTTGATTGTGATTGCATTAAATCTATAAATTCATTTGGGTAGAATTGACAACTTCACGGTGTTTAGTTTTCCAATCCATGAACACAGAATGCCCTTCCATTTGTTTAGGTCTTCTTTGATTTTTCTTAGCAGTGTTTTGTAGTTTTCGTAATACAGATCCTTTACACTCCTGTTTTAATTAATTCCTAGAGAAGTGAGCTTTTTTGTTGTTATTGTAAAAGGAATTTTTTTTCTTAATTTCCTCCTCGCTTTGTTCATTACTAGTGTATAGAAACACTACTAATTTTTTCATGTTAAACTTGTATCCTGCCATTTTGCTGGACTCATTTATTAGCTCTATTAGCATTGTTATAGATATTTCAAAATTTTTGAAATATAGGATCATGTCATCTGTGAATAGTGAGAGTTTTACTTCCTCTTTTACAATTTGGATGCCTTTTATTTCTTTTGCTTCCCTAATTGCTCTAGCTAGAACTTCCAGCACACTGTTAAACAACAGAGGGATTTATGGCAGGTTATTGGTGGCCGGTGGTGTTGGGGCATCAGGAACAGTTGGCATCATAAGGCTGCTGTCACTGTGCTGAATCTGTCCTTTAAACATTCCCTCTGACTTTGCATCACTGGGTCAAAGTTCAAATTCTCAGGAATGGGCGACTGACTGGTCAAACTTGCCTCCTGGTGGTACTAGGGGTGGTGGAGAAACAATGGGGCTGACTTACACCAAAAGAGGAGACAGTTAGTGGTGGCTGTGGCTGGGACTTATCTTCTGCCATGAGCTCACAAGTTAGGGGATTCTCCCGAAAAGGAGATGGAGGTGCTAACAGAAATAGAATGATAGGTGTTGAATTCTGGACAGTCAGAAACGGAACAATACAAAACAAATTTGCCCCCTGTAGAAACAATTGCAAAAACAACCAATTATAGAGAGATTCTGGTATATATTTTACTTTATGTAATATATAAGGTTTTTAAAAAGTTTAATTTACAAGGAATACTTTGTCTGATGGGCCAGGACACACTACCTATTAAAAGGAATCAACTTCCAGTATGATTTTTTTAAAGTGCATCTTTTGGTAAACTAGTGATGTAAAATGAAGACTTAGATTGATTTTGTTTTAGATGGAATTGTCCTATAATGGATTGCTCCAAAGGGGAATCTGCTGCATATATAATATCTGGAGAAAGGAGTTCTGTGTTCTCCCAGGCACAAGAAGCTCCTTTTCTTGAATAGATTTTGATATAAAAGTCCATGACTCCATTATCTCACCAGACAGTTTTTCCTTAAGAACTGGGTGTGCTGGGATCTGCTTTCTTTTCTTTATTTCGTGCTTATCCTTTTTCCTCTGTGGTGTCCTCAGGGAAGGGAATGAGACTGTACATGATTTATCTTTTAAGGTTTCTTCACATGGTGCTCACGTTGGATGGATGCTGTTGCAGACAGACTTAAAACCCATTACAACCAGTATTTTTACAACAGCATGTGCTATTTTTGCCTCTTTCCTGAAGTAACTATCCCTATCCCTTTGTCAAGGAAGTCAGTGCGACAAGCTTTTTTTTTGAGTGCCTCCCATGACTCTTCAAGGCCTTCTTTGTACTCTAAGGATGTTCTTAAGGTTCCATGTCCTCCTGTTTCTAGAATGTTGGGGACACAACCTCGAGCTTGAGTTCCTGCTGCCTTGCTCTGCTTGCTTGTCCTATTTGGTAAGTGAGTTAAACATAAACCCTACCCCAAGCCCAGACTTCCTGGCTACTTAGCAAAACTTCATCTGGTCTGTTTTAGAGGGAAGTCGAAACAATTGTTTATTCACATTCCTCTAGTCCCTCTCTCTTCTCAAGAAAAGTAAAGATATTCTGTGGTTTCTGCAAGCACCACTGAGGGTCTGTGGCCGTCTGGTCTTCCATGCCCAGCCATCAGAGGGTGCTCTAACCAGGAAGCTCAGAACCTTGAGGTAGGCCCAGTAAATCTCAGCACCCTGATCCCATAGGCCATTTAGACCAGTGGGTCCCAAATTTGGGGATTTCACAGTCCAGCCAGATTTCAAGACAATATAACTTAGAGACTGAATTTGCTAAATAGGGACAAGACCAAAAATATCAAAAACAAAACAAAATGAAGAACCAAACTTCCAGTATGGTTTTAAAAAAAGGCATTTTATTACAAAATAAATGGAAGAACATCATCTCATTGTAAAAGACAGTCATTTAATTTAAATATATTTAAGTTGGTTCATGTATTTTGGGGCACCCTGGTTAGATGCATAGATATTTATGACTGTTAATCCTTCCTGGTGGATTGTCCCTTTTATTAATATATAATGGCTCTCTGCATCTCTTATCACAGTTTTGCATTTAAAGTCTGTTTTGTCTGACACCAATATAACTACCCCTGCTCTCTTTTTGCTACTGTTTTTGTGAAATGTCTTTTTCCAACCTTTCACTTTCAGTCTGTTTTCATCCTTGTGTCTAAGGTGACTCTCCTGCAGACAGCATATGGGTGGCTCATGTTTTCTTATCCATTCTGTCAGCCAATGTCTTTTGATTGGGAGTTTAATCCATTATCATTCAATGTTATTATTGTAAAGGCATTACTTACTTCAACCATTTTATACCTTGGCTTTCATGTGTCATATCTTATTTTTGTCTTTTTTTTAATTTATTTTTTTATTTTATTTTATATATATTTTATAAGATGCTTAGATTACATAAATGTTACACAAAAATTACACGGATTCCCATGTTCCCCACCTCCCACACCTCCCATAACATCCCACAAAAACATCTTTCATTAGTGTGGCACATCACCTGCAATACATGTACATATCCTGGGGCTTTGCCATTAAGCATGGACCATAGTTCACATTGTAGACCATACTCTCTCCCACACAGTTCTTCATGTTATATGCTGATGTAAAATGGCCTGTATCTGTTGTTGTAATGTCACTCAGGATAATTCCCCAGTCCCGAAAAAGCCCCTGTATTACAACTGCTTTTCCCTCCCCTACCCCGAAAGTGTCCAGTGGCCACTGGCTCCACCTCACTGTTGTAATTTCTTCCATTACTTGAATCACAATATGTCTACAACAGAATACCAGTGAGTCCACTCTAGTCCATAACTCTTCCCCCTATTTTTGTCTTTTATCCTTTTGTTTACACTTTCTGAAAGTCTTCGCTTTTACTCTCACCTCCAAGCCTCTCTCTTGTCTTTTCTTTTCTGGCTGCAAAACTCTTTAGTGTTTCCTGCAGAATTGGATTCTTGTTTTCAAACTCTTAGTTTTTGTTTATCTATGAATATTTTAAACTCACCATCATATTTGAAGGACAGTTTTGCCAGATAAAGAATTCTTAGCTGGCAGTTTTTTTCTTTCAGTACTATATAATTATAATTATATCATATCACTACCTTCTCATCTCCATGGTTTCTGAAAAGAAATTTGCACTAAGTCTTACTGAACGTCCCTTGCATGTGATGTTTCGCTTTTCCCTTGCTTTCATAATTTTCTATTTTATCTTTGGCATTTAGCATTCTGAATATTATGTGTCTTGGGGTAGGTCTATTTGGATTCTAACTGGAGTATGCTGTGCTTCCAATACAAGTATATTCAAGTGTGTCATGAGAGTTGGGAAATTTTCAACCATTATTCCCTCAAATACTCTCTTTGCCCCTTTTCCCTTCTCTTCTGCTTCCATAACTCCCATAACACAAGGGTTGGTGTGCTTCATGCTATCATTTTACTCCCTGAGTCCCTGCTCAATTTTTTCCATTTTTTCCTCTCTGTTCTTCTCTCTTTTCAATTTCAGCTGTTCTGTTATGTTTCTGGTTATTTCTTCCATGATTTAAAATCTGCTCTTGTGTGCCTCTATTATATTTTTAATCTCACTTTGTCTTTCATTCCCATAAGCTGTTAATTTTCTATTCAAGGTTTAAAATTTTTCTTTGTGTTCTCCCAGCATCTTCTTAATGTCTTTTATTTCTTTGGCCATGTTGTCCTTCCAACTCCATGATTTGATTTCGGAGATTTGTATGAACATCATTGATTAGTTGTTTCAAGTCCTGTGTCTCATCTGGAGCTTTGATTTGTTCCTTTACCTGAGTCTTATCTTCCTTTTCCTTAGTATGGCTTATAATTTTTTGCTTATATCTAGGCATCTAATGATTATGATGCTGAGTTTACTTTGAGGTTTAGTTTCTCTCTCTTGCCTAAGGATTTTAACTTTAAGGAGCTGTGTGCTAACACTATTCTTCAATTCTTGGTTCAACTTGTTCTAGATATTTAGGATTGCCCCTGTTTAACTGCTCAAACCAGGGCTAAGGACCAAATAATGAGGTGCAGGCCAGTTTCCAAGGGCCTTGGAGAGGGGGGCAGTAAATGCATCAGATTGCCTCTTTCATATGTTTCTTACTATATATATATCCCTTCTTTGCATGCACTTTCTCTGTCTGCCAGCAGATGGTGATCTTCAGCAGACTGCTGCTCAGATCCTACATGCTTAGGGGGAATGCATTCAATGTGCAGAAGCAGTGTCCTCAGGGCAGGCCAAGCCTAGCAAACAGACTTTCTCAGAAGCTGCTCTCCTCCCTTGGCAGGCCTCACACCTCAGCAACCAGCCCAAGACAGTAAGGAGGGTGTTTGAGAAGGCAAGCTACCTTTAGCTCCCTGCCAGGCCTCAGCAGGGACAATGTCCCAGCCCCATCTGGCCTGCAAGTGTGCCACCCCTCCAATGCAGCAGACCATATTCACTGGCCAAAATCTGAGTTTGTCATAGACTTTGTCCCTCCCTCTCCCATTTCTTGGGGAAAAGGACCCCTGCAACCCCCTCAGTCTATAGGTGCCTGCCAGGGGCCAGAGGACCCAGTGCTCTTTGCTCTGAAGGTGGGGGGATGGGACCAGCTGCTGCTACTGCAGCTTTTACTCACAGGATTTTTCCAGCCAGCTAAGACTTCTTTCCTTTGTCCCCATCTCTTCTGGGTGGTGTCTAGCCTTTCCCTAGTATTCTGAACCCTAGAACAGTTTTCTAGACAGTTTCTGCCTCTCCTCTAGCTATTTTTCTGGGAAAGAAGTGAGCCCTCTGCCCCTCTAATCCTCCATCTACCCAAAACTCTCTCCACATAATTTCTTGAACTTCATTTTCCTAATGTGTAAAATAGATATGATATTTACAACTACTCCATCAACCTCCCCAGAATTATTATAACAAAAACAGAAACATATTCTCAAATCCCTTTTCAATTCTAATACAGTCCTCATTTATTTTTTGAAGATTTATTTACATTATTGGGCATATGTATTAGACATTTTCTATGTATCAGGCAGTATATCCAATCTATATTATCTCATTTAAAATGCAAAATAAACATATGTAGTCAGTATTAATGCTAGCATTTCACAAATTAGGAAACTGAGGCTTAACAGATTAAGAATCTTGCCAAAATGAACATAACTTATAAATGGTAAAAGCAAGAGTCAAACCCCAGACCGACAGATTCCATGTTTTAAGCAACTGAGCTATCTGTCATTCTATGCTAGGTGCCAAGGAACTTGAATTTGAACATTTGGAGAGTAGTGGTAATATTACAGAACACCTCTTTAAAACAACACTATGAAAAAAACAATTATTTTAGCAAACATAAGACTTAACACATTACTTTCTTGTCTGAAAGTTGGACATTTTGAATGTCTTGATTATTATTTCCTCAAGGAAATGGAGCATCCAATTACCACATTGTGTTTATGTTGTATTTTTTAAATGTATTGATTTGGGAAGTTCAGATGTGGGTGGATTCAGAGTGGCCTGTAGCTCAGGCTCTGTTTCTCTCTTGTTCTCTTGGCTTTCCTTGTCTTCAGTACCTGATTAGGTTTCAGAAGGAGTTCTCTCACAGTGCCCATCAGACCAAAGTAGTAACAGGATTTAAAACTACTACCACAATATGCAGAACAAGAGGAAGCATTTCTGATAAGCACTCTCTCTTAAGAGCTAGGGAATTTCTTTCCCAGAACACTTGGAAATACTCCCCTCACCACTTTTTGGTCCTAAATATGTACTGTGGGCATTCCTGGTCCTATTTCTGTCTTTAGGGTAATGTCTTGTGCTGATAATGTTAAGTCTGAGTTCCTCCATCACTCTTCCAAACAGGAATCTCCTTTTAGAACACTCAAATCCACTGGTGGGATAGACAACATGCTAATGATGAACCTAACCAAACTCCTGCTTTCAAATCCAGCTCTCCCACGTTCTTGTGGAAACCCCTTGGGGCTTCAGATTCCACATATATAAAATAGGGATAATAAAAGTACCTGCTTGTTAATGCTGGCATAAGAATTAGTATTCACAAAACACTCAAAAGCTGGCCTAGTGCATAATAAGTCTTACTCAAGTGTTAAATAAACACAAATATAAAATCTACTTGAATGGTGACAGACACAACATGGTCACAGTTCCCTAAAGCTCTCAAACACACATTTGCTATTGCTTATGTAAACTCCAAACCTTGCCTTTCCTTGTTTTTTAATTTTATTCCATTCAGGTTTCAACTAAGCTTCTCATCACCTAGGGGATCTGTATATCTCCCTAGTAGTCCCATGACCCTGCCTTCTTTCATCCCCCTAAACGGCTCTACACACCCATCTTCGCATATGTCCATGTCATAATAATATGGGGAACAGCTAGGGCACCTTATTTCATACCTGCACAATTATTCCTTGGTTATAACGCCCAAATTAGTTAATATTCTTCCCAGTATGTACAACTCATTCTACGTGTTATGATCAAAATTAAGCCAAGGGCCTGGCACTAGCTGGAAATGAATTGACCTATTTTTTCATTATCTTTGCACCATTGCATAGCCTTGCTTTTTTCTTTTTAAATGCATGCCTGCTTTTCCTCAGATGCAATGTTTCTGATTTAAAGAGTGATCTTTGACTATCTTTAAATACTTTAGTATTATTTTTTACTCCTCCTCAACCTTTAACCTCTCTACATTCACCATTTTCCAATAATATTCTAACCCAATTTTCCAAAATTTTAAGAGATCTTTTTAAGCAGGGCATGAAATAATATTTTATTATGTATTTTTAATATGAATTAGAAAAATACAAACAGCATAAATTTTACTTAAGTGAAATGTGAGTCAATTTAAAGAAGATATTAAATCATTTTTATTTAATAACAGTAGCATTTGGAGATAAGAAAAAATCCTGGTTGACTGAAGTTTTGGAAACACTGCATATCAATTAAAATCAACCAAAAATCAAGAGAGAGAGAGAGACCTTGAGAACACCACAGTCACCAGAGTGGTAAAAATATTTGATTTTTTTTTTTTTAGGAATTTAATTCTTTCAGCATAGTATCACAAATGTATATTTTATTTTAGATATCACAAAATAACCCTTTGACTTAATATAGAATAGATTAATAAAATTTCAGACATAAAGGCAAACCAAGAGACTGCATGATCCATCTCCTTTGCTTCTCAAATGAGTTAAGGGAGGTCTAGGAAAGTAGTGGCTCGTCACCCAGGCAGGTTGTGGCATTTTGGACTGAAATGTTAATCTCCTGATCCCTTGACCACCGTTTGTTTCTTATTTTGTCAATTGTGCCACATCACTTACTCCATAATTATACTTATTTCAGAAATGAAACACAGAGGCTCAGTCATTTATGAGGCAGAAGGATTCAGTTTCAATGACTCAAGCCCCATACGATTTCTATATCAGCTAGGCCACAAAGATAAGAATCTAACAAGATCCATTTTCCAGTTTATCAGTAGAGTTGGTTTTTTTTGTCTTTGTCAAATGTGCAAAATAATTATCACTAAGTTTTGCACCA
The DNA here is from genome assembly GCA_029593785.1 of Cabassous unicinctus. Classification (NCBI taxonomy): domain Eukaryota; kingdom Metazoa; phylum Chordata; class Mammalia; order Cingulata; family Chlamyphoridae; genus Cabassous; species Cabassous unicinctus. Next base: position 49,878 of record JAQZBX010003080.1, read on the forward strand.
GTTTTTTATTTCCTACCTTAACCATTCCCATTTAAAATGGTCTGTTCTTTTAGCAGCACAGGAAGGAAATCAGAAGGATCTATGTAAAATATATTAACATACTGTTACAAATCACTCTCAATTATGCATAACTTATAATTTGTTAGTTTTATTTACAAATTGAATTTCCATTGAATATTTTCTTATTCCCAACTGAATTGGTTTGAGTATGTAATATCTGTGTTAGATCTTAAAAGAATGCTCCGGGAAATTCTTTGGTTTCAATCCTAAAGCAACCTGAAGAATCCTAGCAGTAATAACCTAGAATACTTGTAGCTCAAATAAAAGATAAAAGAAGCATCATTATTCATAGATAGTGGATATGAGAGGATTGTAACTACTGGATAAATATATTAATTGAGACCGTAGAGCAGGGGTTCTTAACAAGAGGTCCGTGAGCTTGAATTGAAATTCAAAAAAGCATTATCCTTGTGGGGACGTTTAGGTGTGGGTGTGATATATTAATTAAATAATACACAGTATAGTGTGGACTTAATAAGTGTGGCAAAGGGATCTGTGGAACAAAAAAAGTTAAGAACCCCTGCCCTAGAGGAAGATAGCAAATGATTTTAACAAATGCATGCTCAAGAACAAAGATCTGATAGGTAAAATGCAAAAGTAAATCTTAAGAAACAACATTTTTCTTATCAAACAGAACTATTAATACTAGCTCAGGGCCTCATTATGGCAAGGCTAAATTGCTTTTTATTCATTGAATTATATATTTGTTGCAGTGAGGTTTCCTAGTTTGCATTTTTCATACATGACTATTCATGTATGATGCTTCCTTACTGCCCTGAGTCTTTCAAAGCCAGCACGAGGTTATACACTGTTCTCCTTCTTACACACCGGTTTGGATCTTTATGGACTGGTACTTTGCTATGCCATCCCATTTCATGTCATCTCTTTTGTTGACTGCTTATTGATATACATTTGCATGTGGAATTTTTGGTTTGCTTAAAGTCACACAGGGCGTCTCCAATTGGGAAATACGTCTCTCCACTTCCAATCCAATCATGGAAGACTAGAACGTGAGGGTGTGCCTAAATTTACAGTCAGATGAATTTTAGAAAATATTTACATTTTCTTGTGTATGAATTATCAACAAAAATTCAAGATGTGTTTACCAAATTGTCAGTACTGGTTGTTAAATTTCCGTATGTATTTAATCTCAAACAGTGCTTTAATTGCTTTTCTCTATTGTTTTAATCTTTTTCTTCACTGTCAACACAATTTCTCTGCTTTTGGTCTGTTTATTTTGACAACTAATGTCTTTGTTTCCTCTTAGTCTTTACTTTGATAATATACCTCCTGACTTTATTTTCAGGTCAAGTAATATTAGTTTAAGTAGCACATTTTAACAATAAATAAACTGAATCAGGCATTTTAATAAATAAAATAAATATTTTTTTAAAAACAAACAAAAAAGTTGTTTATTTTAATCTAGTATTCAGTTTCAATGCACAAAACTGAACTCCTTTCTTTGAAAGTTAATTCACATCATAATGTAATCATTGGGAATAATGTATGCCCTTCTATTTGTACAACAACCCTGAGGTACTATCTCTGAAGACTTAAACTATACATGTTTCCATCAGTGTGACTAGCATTCTAATAATAATCATTTGTGTGTGGCATATTTTTCCTCAAAACTCAAAGTAGTTATGTTTTCTTCCCCTCATAGTCCATATCAATCACATAGTCAAGGCTGACTGATATCTCTATTTTATAGATGAAAAAGCTGTATGGAAATTAAAAACGGGTATAAAAGAAGGATCTTAAGGATAAATCAAAGTTTATACAAACAAGAGAAAATGGAAAGGGAGAGGATTTGGAGCAACATGTACAAAAAAAAGAAGCATAATGTAAAGTGTCTAGGTCCCACCTAGGTTTCATAGGTTTCTTTCATTAATTCATTTAAATTACTGTCTCTGTTATTACTAAATAGAGTAGATGGACTTGAACTTATGGACCTAGCCAATTTGTCTTTGTGTTGCTAGCACCAAACTTGGCACAAAATAGGAACTCAAAAAATATCAGAAATTCTACAGAATTCTGTAGATGGTAAACTACCTTCCTCAAAGTTATATACTTATGCAGTAATTGTTGAAAATTCTGATCTTCTCATTGACATGTGTTTTGTTTTGTTTTGCTTTGCTTTGCTTTGTTTTGTTTTTAACACAGATGAACATTTTGAGGACCCACCATGTGCCCCATACTGTGTCAGTTGTAGGGGACAGGAAAGATTATTTTATGGTCCCCAGCAATGAGGAAAGGAGTCATGAATATCATGTGGGTCCACTGTTACTTCTATTTCAAAGAGAACTAAATTCTTCATGGAATCAAAAAGAGCAATGCAGACTGCAGGCGAATGACATATCTGCTTGCTCAGGTGCCTTTGCGTAGTTAAATGAGAATCCGCTGACTCATCTCCAGATCCACTCCTGGAGGAGCAGAGATTCCCGCATCCTGTCTCCTTGAGTTCTCTGCAGCAGAGAGTGGTTAATATTTGTTCCTACCCATGTTCCCCACTGTCCTTGAAAGCATGCAAAGGACAGTGTCATATGGTTCCATTTTTATTTATAGAGAAAACCACTATTTGCAGAGTATGTTACTGTTTGTGACACTGCCTCTCAGATTCTAATCTGGATGGATGCCTTGGTCTAAAAAGTCTTGCCTCTTCCTACTGCTATAACTGGTTCTTCTTGTTTCTATTGCCACCCAATGCCCAGAGTAAAATCACAGTGCTGAAGCATCCTTAAGATATTTCTCCTGCCCTCTTTGAAATCCTCTTTGCTAACATTTTTCCATCTCACATTCCAAAACTCAATACCCTACTGCTGTCACTCTTCCTTGACACCCATGATTGTGTACTAAAATTAGCATTCTTTTATTGCTAGAGGACTGACACACCCCTGTACTTAATCTCAGGGTTTTCTTTCTTGTTTAAGAATTGAAGCTGTCCAGTTTCACAGAAGACTGAAAGCTGAACATTTCATTTGCCTTATGATACTTGATGTTTTGGCCACATTGCTTCTCATCTTCCCACTTCACTTTTATCACCGAAGGGCAATGGCTGAGAGAGGGTAAGGCACAATATAATGTTTTTGCATCTTCACTCTCTCTATAAATTGCCTAGTTAATAATTGTTTCTTTGTGGTGCCCCTAAACACAGGTTCCCTGAAACTCATGCCTCTTTGTCCTCCTCTTTCCTTCCTGTCCTGAGTAGAAAGGGGTGTCATTTAAAACTGTAAAGTGAAATAAATAATAGCAACTCACAATGACCTTATCAGACACAATGAAGAACAAGAATGTCTGAGTAGTATGTGAGTTAGTATAAAGGCATGGATCTGGGGTCCATACACGTATGCTCGAATGTAGGCTACACCAAACAGATGTACAACCTTGCATGCATTAATTAATCTCTCTAGGGTTCAGTGCCATCTCCTTGAAATGGGTGTCATTAAACACGATAATGAGTATCCAGCAGGTATTCAATCAATGGTGGCTGCTATTTCATTAGTACATTCTAATGACCCAGCTTCTCTACCATGTTTTCTGTTCATTGTCTTTCTACTTGTCTGCATGTTTTTCTACTACAGATATTAAAGGATGATGTTGTCTTTTTTTCACTTGAGAGCTATTTTTTGCAAATATATATTTTCTATCACTTTTTCACATCATGACTGTCAGCATTGCATTCTGGTTTTATACGTGAGCCCTAGAATTCTCTCTTTACCACATACTAGTTTTGTTACCCCAGGCAAATCAATTAAAATCTGTGCTTTGGTGTTCTCTTCTGTAAAGGAGGATAATATTAGTGCCTAATTCACAGAGCCCTTGTGAGAGTTAAATGAGTTTATGCTTGCAAAGCCCTTAAAACAGTGTCTGACACACATTAAGTGTTCAGTAAATGGCCACTACAATTATTAACAATTAACTTTGCATCATTTGTTTAAGGGATTTAGTATGTTTTCTGAAGTGTAATATAGTACCCTTTTTTCATATCAGCTCATTCTCATTCAATTCAGATTATTTGCCTCTACTTTTCTGAACAGAATTCAAATCTATATGTCTAATATATTATTTCTGAAATTGTTTTGGCAAAGATTACCATCTAAATTAGTTTGAAGTGGAAAGAGAATTTGACTATAAATAGAGGGCGATGGGTTCTATCTTGCCTGACATCACTTCATCCCCATTTACCTTTTGAATGCCGTTTGCAGCCCACATTTTCTTTCAGTAATGGGCAGTCCACCATCATGCATTTTACATCTCACTTAAATATGTGACTCATGTTTTCATCTTACCCTAATGCCATAATCCACAAAAAGCACTCAGCAAAGCAGCTAATCAGTGTTTAAAAATGCTGGCTGTTACTACGGTTTGCAGGTGACATCTGTGTTCACAGTGTGAGGGCACAAATGCACACTGACTCTTTCTACATGGGCAGTTGTGTGGACACACCTGACTCCAGCTTGTCCTCCTAATTAGGACGACCAGATGCGCTCTAATCCTGGCCCTGCAAATAATAAACTGTAGCCTCAGGTAGTTCGTGTATTTTCCTTCCACATCATGAATTATATTTCAAGTATAATATTGTGAACACCCATGTATCTACCACAAAACTTTGCAAAACTACAGCATTTTCCCCTTAAGTTTCACTTCTTTTTTTGGAAAGAAGCAAAGCATTAAATACACAGTCATACCTCTGTGTGCACTCCTCCTTGATTCCCTTTCTTTCTCTTGCTTCCTCTGCAGAGGAAACCATAATATAATTAAAATTTATCCTTTTAATGCATGATTTATTCTTTTATCACATAAGTATATATCCCTACAAATCTAGAGTATTAGTTTACTCTTTAAACTTTACATATAATATCCTAGTAGCTTATTGAATGTTCCCTTTGTTTTGTTTTAAAACTGTTTATGAAATTTTTCTTAAGTTGAAATGTATCCATGTGTACTCCAAAAATCCTAATTTATACATTTTAATTGCTTTATAGCATTCTATTGAATAAACATATCACAATTGACTGACGTATTGGTCCTGTTGATAGATATTTGGGATTTAAGTTTTTCCAGTTTTTAACTGTTACATTTTAGTATGGCTTCCCTTGTACTGTGCAAAACTTCTTTAGGATATAAACCTAGATATGGAGTTGCTGGGTCAAATGATATACAATATTTACTAAACTATTCTCAAATCACTCTTGTAAGCTGTGGGACCTGCTTATTTTTCTAGCATCAGTGTGTGAGTTTCCACATTGCTCCCCACTTCTCCAGCACTCAGTACTCTCAGGTTTTATGTTCTCTGCAAATCTGATAGGTGTAATATCATATCACTTTGTTTTAATTTGCATTTTCCTAATTACTTTTCAGTGTTCTTCTATTTAAATTGGGGAAATAGGCATATAAATATTAAATGACTGCCTCCCCACTATATATTTTTTAGTCTGGTTCATACACACTTTTTGAAAAAGGGGTCCAAATCAATTATATTTTATCAATTAATTTTTTTGTGGTATTACATTGTCAAATTTTATGTAGAGAAAATGAAAGGGTACAAATAAATTGTATTCATTCTTTCTTTGTAAACCAGTATGTCACATGAAAGCAAGAAAGATGGTAAAAGTCTGCATTGGGCTTGTATATTCAGTATTCATCAACAAGGACAAACACAGAGTATAAAATATGTAGTAAAGAATTGACTGTTTATGTCCAATAAGCAAGGCTACAGATTCTTCTCAATTATGCAGTCTCGTGTGGGCATTTAGTAAATGGCAGTTGATAACAGAATAGTCATAACATCACGGTGATAATCATTATAAGAATTATAAGATCAGTTAGCTATTCATGTTTACATTCTGAGAGCGGTTGACTGCTCTCTTTTTAAAAACTCAATTTCCCTCACTCTAACTTCACTTTTATTCCATAAGAACAAACTAAGGTAACTCTCTGGTTTTACTATGGTATCTTTAATGGCTTCTATTTTTAAAGTTAAGTGTGACCTTGGGTTTTCCTTAAAAGGCCATATTAAACTAAACCACTCTGCATGGTTCACTGGTGACTTTAAAACAAAAATCTCAGCTATTCAGAATTGTGTATAAGTTCTGGCCATATGGAACTACTTGTAATTCTCAAATCTTTCTCAATCTCTCATCAGCATTCAGCACCACTGAGCATCCCCTCTTCTGCAAATCATTTATTTTGCTTTCTATGCTAACATCTTTTCCTAGATCTCTTCCTACTTCTCTGGCCATTTTTTCTTTGCTTTCCTTGCTAATTAGACACCTCAATTCATATGTCTCCACGGCACTGAAAATTTATTACATGCAAAGTTAAATGTCTGCTCTCTCCAACAATCCCAGAATCTGGCTCTTTCCAAGTGTTCAGAGAAAGTCACCAGCACTTATCCAGTTGCCCAAGAACAAAGCAGGGCCATTCTTAGGAGCTCCTTCCTCCCACACCCACAGCATTCAATCTACTACCAAGACGTGTATGTACTGAACCTCCTAAATTACACTGGAACCATTCTCCTCCCTCCATCTCCACTTTCACCACCACCATCATGCCTCTGTGCTTTTGCTGGTCCCTTTAACAAGAAAACACTTCCCCTTAACCCACCGACATCAACTATTTCTAATGAGGTTCACTCCTCCTAGAAACCCTAAAACATTTCTCCTATGGTATTGCTCCTGGGTCCCCCTTCCCACTAGACTGTGAAATCTCTGAGGACAAAAGCCTATCCTTTTTCCTTTATCATACCATGTCACACAGTCACATGTCAATGTCAGCTCCATTATCAGTGTTCAAAAAAAATTTGCTGAAGTACTGATGATGATAAATCTAATGAGATGGACATTTCTAATGAAAATAGAGTTAGGACTATTTGGTTGTTGTTTCTTTTTTGCTGCATTTGACTAATAATATTTCTGATTGATATAATAATATTTTTAGCTTTCAAAAGTCTTTAAATAGTTTTGTCTTAACATCACAATTAAGAGCAGTGCATTAAAAATAAACATCTTGAGGAATTCAAAGAACAAAGAGTATACTTGGAAATAGATACCATAGCTTGTTGTTGTAATGTTACCTTTACTTTCAGTGCAACAAAGAAAACGTTATTCCATTCCTTCCTGAAAGAGATGTTTTTTGATTTGTAGCCAAGATCAGTTGCCATCCAGAAGACAATGGAAAAAAATCTATAAAAACCATTATTTTCAGTGACATTTTGTGTAGCAGAGAAAGTTCTGTGATGAGTTGAAATTTATTTTAACAAACAAACCAAACAACTGTCACAAAAAATCGATATCTACAAGAACATTTCCAAAGGAACATATAAGTAAATCTGTGTTAAACAGTACTATGATTAGAGTATATTTAAACTATATACATAAATCTGTATAGCAGTGAATGTGAACATTTCTGAAAAAGCAGGGGCCCCTCTTTAAAATTTGTCATTAAAAAAACACTCCATATCCACAAAACATGCATTCTCTCTTCTCACTTCCTGCATGCCCAGGTAACCTCTTTGAAATGTCAAAAATTCATGAATCTCACATAATGAGTTGCACTTTTAATTGCAACTCATTTATTGATTTTAAAAAAGCTAATGACAAAATGCTACCATTAATTAAATAGTCTAAATTTTTTTCTAATTCCAATATTGCCCACTATATCTTTCAAAAATAATAGTGTTTGAATAAGTACTATATTATTTATTTAGCCTTCAAATGCTACTTTCCCTCCATATGGATTTCCTGATCTCAAGCCAATCAGGAGTGACTGACTTCTCATATGTAATAGGTTACTGGTAAGAAAGCAGGGACCACATCTTGAGTACAGTATTTGACTTCTGTATGTACGCAATAAATGGCCACTGAATGAATCAAAACATTTTCTCTTTACAACACTATAAATTAATATTGTTCATATTACCTGAGACAAAATATATTCATAAAAGGAAACCTTCATAAAAATGATAAGCTTATGTTAGACTGAGACTTCTAGGCTGCTGAAAATAAATTCCACATGTAGCTACTAAGATGTTTTGACCCACTTGGTATGCATTACTGCACTTTCAGTGATAGCCGCTGCTTTTGCCATGGATTTAATGAAGGCAAGTGATGGACTGTAGAAGTCCTCAGATAGAAAGCCTTTACAGGAAAAGTGTCAGGCTGACTGTTCTGTCAGTGGCATGAGGGACCCAGTGGCACTGATTAATTTCAGTGCCACTACTTTATATGGAAATGGGGACACACAGAGCATGGAATTGAAAATATATTACACATACATTTTTTTTTTTGCCTGTTTGAGCATAATTTCTGGCAGCCAGAATCTCAACCTATATAATTCAGTGGGAATTTTTTCATGGATTTACCTAAGGTGAAACTCTTGTCCTGTATCTTTAAATTCTTGCTTTAGCTCTAGGTTTACTGTGAAGTATATAGTCACACTGCATAAATATTCTTAAACTTCACTTTGTGCACAAAGTTCTCCTGAGAATAGCATAGGCAGTAGATTTCAGTTAAAGATTATTTTAACTTTTTATTTTGAAACAATTTCAAACTTACTGTTGCAAAAATAATACAAACCCCACACAGAGCACTCCAACATACCACCACTAGCCGGCCCCAGAGACACAGAGCCACCAATTTTGCCACCTTTGCCATATTGTTCTATCATCTATCTATCTATCTATCTATCCATCTATCTATCTATCTATTTTTTCTGAACATTTTAGAGTGGGTCACATACATCATACTCCTTGAACACATAATACTTCCATATACATTTCCTACAAACAAGGATATTCACTTACATAATCACTAAGTGCTGCTTTCAAGTTCAAGAAACAACATTGAACTTAACATTACATTCTATATTCCAAGTTTTTCCTATATCCCAATAATGTCCTTTTGAGCCTTTTCTCCTCCTTTCTTGGATCCCATACAGTATCGTGTACTGCATTTAATTGCTATTATCTCTTTAGTTTCTCTCTTTTTTAAATTGTGGAAACATACATACAACATATATTTTCTTATCCAAACCCTCCCAAACACACCATTCAGTGGAATTACTCACATTCACACCATTTATTACTGGAACTTTCCTTTCAAACTAGAAAAGAAACCCTACACTCATTTTGCATTAAGTCCCCACTGCTCCTGCCCCCTACCTCTGGTAACCTGCACTCTATTTTCTGTCGCTAACAGTTGGCATATGCTCTGATATATTCTTTGTGAGTACCCTGGGGCTGAAATTTTACATCCTAAATCTGTAACAATCTCATTTACTTTGAATCCAACTTCACGTAAATAGCATACAGTATGTTCCTATATGCTGCCTCCTCCCTTTTTGTAAATTTTGTCACAAATTACTTGTTTATACATTGTGAGTCCAAAACCACTACTTTATCATTATATGCTATGCAACTGCTTTATAGATTCTAAAGGAAATGAGAAGTGGAATTACAAACTAAAAATACAATAGTACTGGCATTTATATTTACCATGTTGTTATGCTTAACTGAAAATTTTATTTCTTCATGCACCTTCGATCAATTGCCCATTCCTTTCAACCTGCAGAACTCTCTTTAGTATCTCCTATAGGGTCAATCTAGTGCTGATGAACAACCTTAACTTTTATTTATCTGGGAATGTCTAAATCTCTATATTTGAAAGACCATTTTTTAAAAATATTTTAAAAGATGCTTAGATTACATAAATGTTACACAAAAATTATAGAGATTCCCATGTTCCCCACCTCCCACACCTCCCACAACCTCCCACATAAACATCTTTCATTAGTGTGGCACATCACCTGCAATGGATATACACATCTTGGGGCTTTGCCATTAAGCACGGACCATAGTTCACATTGTAGACCATACTCTCTCCCACACAGTTCTGCATGGTATATGATGATATAAAGTGGCCTATATCTGCCATTGTAATGTCACTCAGGATAATTCCCAAGTCCCAAAAGAGCCCCTGTATTACACCTGCTTTTCCATTTTGACAGATATTGAATTCTTTTTTGGCAATATCTTCCTTTTAGCCCTTTAAATATATCATCCCTTTCATCTTGCCTCCATGATTACCAATGAGAAATCAGCACCTAATCTTTTTGAAGCTCCCTTGCATGTAACATGCTGCTTTTCTGTTGCTGCTTTCAGGATTCTCTCTTTTAACTTTGGCATTCAACACTCTGATTGTAACATGGCACAGTGTGTGTCTATTTGGTTTTATCCCATTTTGGAATTTGTTAAGTATCTTGGATCAGTATTATTTATCACTTTTGCTAAATTTTGGAAGTTTTCAGCCATTATTTTTTCTGTGCTCCTTTCTCTCTTCTCCTTCTGGGATTCTCACAATCTGTATATTGGTATAATGGATGGTATCCCATAGGTTCCTCAGACTCTGTTCACTTTTCTTCATTCTTTCTTCTTTCTGCTCTTCAAACTGCATGATTTCAATTGTCTTATCTTTAATTTCACTGATTCTTTCTTCCACTATATCCAATCTGCTGTTGAACGCCTTCAGGAAATTTTTTATTTCTTCTACTGTGGTCTTCAGCTAAGTTTTTGGTTTTTCTTCATAACTTCCATTTCTCTATTTATATTCTCTTTGTGTTCCCTCTGTCATTTTCCTGATTTTCTTTTGTGCTTTATCCCTGTCTTCCTTTAGAGCTTTGAGCATATTTAGGAACATTAAAAAAAAATCTTTGTCTGGAATTTCTCAGGTCTGATCCTCCTCATTGATGATTTCTAATGCTTTAAATTTTCTCCTTTGTCTGGAGCCATCACTTTCTATTTCTCTTTATTTTTTGTTATCATTTGTTGGAACCTGGACATTTTGATATTTTAATGCTGTCACTGGAATTTTGACTCAGAGGCATATGTTCCTTAAACTTATACCCAGCAAGCGTTATGACAGAACTTTCCTTGAAAGAAGGGAGCTAACCTCTCCCCATCCTCCAAAAAAGAGAAGGAAAAAAAGAAAACACTTTTCCCAGTCTTTGCAGATTGACCTGTGAGAATGCTGTCCTTCAGAGCTCATCCATTCAATGAATTTAGAGAAAGCTCCAAGAGAAAGCCCAAGCCAATGCACAGGGACCTCCTTGATACTTTCTGTTCCTGAATTTTGTCTTGGGCATATGTGTGTTGCCCTAGCAATTCTCCCATTTATGCAGATATGAATGTGGCTTCTTCCTGGAAACATTTTCCTCCTGGTCCTATGCACTGCTCTGTATGTCCTACAGACAGCAATCCCTTGCCCCAGGTAGCCAAAATTGATTGCTCTCCCAAAGTGTTCTTTAGCAGAGTTCTGTGTGCTACATTCAACACAAAGGGCAAGTTCTGGGACAGCAAGTCCCTCAGACCACCACCAGACAGACTAGAGCAGAGATACACACTCCCAGTATGTGCACAAGAGTTACTCTGCTCTCTCCAGAACCAGGAGCAGGGATTCCCACTGAGAGTGTCAGTCAGCTCTGCACTGAGCCAGTGTGGGATGGAGAGGCCAGCCAGGGCATCAGGAGATCCTACTGCTTTTAAGTAGCCTTTTTCTTGATTCTGTACATACCCTGTTATTACAGTCCTTTAAACTGTTGTCTGGCACTTTGAGAAAGATGTTTCTGCCATTTATTGCAGGTTGCTCAAAGCTTCTGTGGATGGACAGAGTCCTGAAGCTTCTCATTCTGCCATCTTGATCAGGGCAGAACAGTTAAGGATTTTGAAAATGTTTTAAATTCTAAGATATCATGTATTTTCACAAAAACTGATGTATATTTTATCTTGCTGCTCTCCCCTTCCCCACTCTATCCTACATTGTTAGAGGGAATGGATGGTGGGGCAGAAAACCCTATGTTAAAGGATTTAGCCACACTATGGATCAAAGTCACCATATTTAGCATACTCTAGGTGTGCATGTTTGTTGTTTTTTTTTAACCTTAAGCCAGAGATCTACAACATTATATAATCATATGACTTCTTAATGTCAGGGAGCCTTGCTTGTTCTTTTGGTAGATTTTATACCTTATTTGTTCTTTCTGAAGGCTTCAGATATAGTGCTTTCTCTACACATGTTTTTTCCTTCTACCCTCATAAATCTTCTACCCTAAAACTTCATGATACAATCAATTAATTAAGCTACTCCTCAGCTGTTCAGCATTCAGTATTCCCTGCAGAATAGCCTGCACAGGTCTGCTCTTCCCATTGGGACTTCAGGATGACCTTTGGGAACTCAGGGTTTGGCAATTAATGTACTGCCTCCCTTCCTACATGTCCACCCTTGGAGCTCAGCCATGTTGTGGAGAAGGCTGGAGAGGTTAAGTATCCTACTTCAGGTTTTAGTTAACATTTTATTGGTGCTTTTCTGAAGACAACTCCCTACCTAAGATGTCTGTGAAGAATAACTCTGGTGATAATTGAGGAAGGCAGCCACATAATAGGAGGCACAGAGACTCTGGGGCATGATGATTCAGGTAATATTGTTAATGATGTAATATATTCACATGCTTTATAAACTGGAGAGTTCTGCATCTCTAAGTATGTGTCTATTAACATGCCTTATTTCTGTAAGATGTACATAATAATCTAATTGCCAAAGTAAAAAATATGCTATTTTGATCCTCTACAAAATAATAAAATGTTTAACAGAAAAAGATGGCCAAATGAAAGAACAGAAGATTTATTCATGGAAAATAGAATAAGTAAAATATTCTTAAAAGTATAAAAATGACTAGTCAGCAATAAATCGTAGAGTTCAGGCTCATCTGCAGTCCTTAAGGTATTATCAATATTGTCTCGATCTTGGAGTATGGCAATAATCTCCTAACTGGTTTTTCGAAGGCAATAAGATATGTGAAATTATTTTAAAAATAGAAATTATTATTGAGAATGTAAGATGTGGGGATTTGACTTCCAAAGATGTTGGCCTTCTCTGTGGCATATATTCAGGTCATAGTGAACAGAACTGAGTTTAACAAATATGAAAAACCACATCACTTTCCAGTGTTTTGAAAAGTTGGGGTATTAAATTTGGAGGTCAAATCACAACTTAAATATTTGCCAAAATGATTGCTAATGCTGTTTGGAATTCAGGTTGAATTTAGAAATTAATCAATTAAATTACACAAGCTTGATGAACAGTAGGGATTAAAACCCAAGTATTTCAGATCCAAAGAAGGATACTTCCATAGGCCTGGTTTTGTCATGGTCATATGGAAAAGCAGAACAAACATTTTAAAATTAAAACACTGCTTAATACAAATGTCAATTTTTAATCCTCATCTTACTTGACCTGACAGCAGCATTTGACATAGCTGAGGACTGCCTCTTTCCTAAAATATGTTCTTTACTTGACTTTTTTTTTTTTTATTGTGGGTAAAAAATCAAATTTTTCACAATACATACAAATATTTGTAAAATGATATTTAAATACATAAGCATATATGTGCATTTGTTTACATAAATGTTATTTTATATATATATTTTAAAAATAGAAATTATTATTGAGAATGTAAGATGTGGGGATTTGACTTCCAAAGATGTTGGCCATATATATATGTATTTTTAAAGGTGCTAAGATTACCTAAATATTACTCAGAAATTACAGGGATTCCCATGTTCCCCACCTCCCACACCTCCAACAACATCCCACACCACCATCCTTCATCTGTGTGACACAACACCCACAATGGATATACACATCATGGGGCCTTGCCACCGAGCATGGACCGCCGTTCACATCATAGACCATACTCTCTCCCACACAGTTCTGCATGGTATATGCTGATGGAAAATGGCCTACATCCGTCACCACAACGCCACTCAGGACAACCCCCATCTACTTGACTTTTAATACACTTCTTTCCCCTGGCTTTCCTTCTACTTCTCTGGCCATTCCTTCTTAACAAGCTCTTCCTCTTCCTCCCTAACTCTTAATTTTAAGAGTGCTACGGGACTCAGTCCATGGACTTGTCATCTTTTCTAGCTATACTCATTCCCTTTATGATTTCATCCATTCTCCTGGCTTTAAATACCATTGATGGACTGAAGTCTCTCTTAAATCTGTAACTGCCACCTGACATTATATCCCCTAAAAATTCAGACTTATAGTTGCAAACTTACTTGTATAACTAAGGGGAATCTCAAATTTAACATGCCTAGGATCTTGATCATCGCCTCCAAACCTACTTTTCCTGCTGTCTTTCTCATCTCAGTTAATGGCAACATCCTGTTCCAGTTGCTCAGGCCAAAAGCCTTAGAGGCATTTGTGGCTCATTACTTTTGCTCATAACACACATTCTCTCTGTCAGCAGTTCCTGCTGGCTCTATCTTCAAATAGAATTTAAACACACTATCACTGCTAGCATCTGAGTTCAAACCACAGCCCTCTTTTGCCTAAATTATTACAATCACTTCCTAGGTCATTCCTTTCCTTCCATTTTTTGACCCCTTCAGTATCTTTTCATCATGTCAGCAAGAGCAACACAAGTCAGATCATGTTAGTCCTCTGCTCAACACTCTCAATGGAAGGATGATATTCAAAATATTTAACAAATAGTATAACAATGGCCCTGACCAACTGGAATAGACACCAGTATCAACTTGGTAAAACTGGATTAATACATACCAACTAAATATCCACTGTACTCCAATGGCTTCTCATTTCATTCATAGTAAAAACAAAGGCAGTAAAATGGCCTGCAGAGCCCTAATTGGCTTGACCCCTTGCTATATCTATGACCTCATCTCCCACTATTCTCTCCATTGCTCATTTTGCTCAATCACATAGGCTTCCTTGTTATTTCTCAAATATTCAGCCATGCATTCATCTCAGCATCTTTGTACCTAAAACACCTCACTCTGGTATGTTCCTGCTCCAGACATAAGAAGGCTTGTACACTCACCTTCTTTAGGTGTACCCTCACTTCTCATGAAAGCCTCTCTTGATGACTCACCTTAAAATTGCAAGTTTCCCTACCCCCAAATCCTGGCACTTTCTCCCTAGCACTTATCAGGTATCATACTATAAATTTCACTTAAATATTTTGTTTATTGTCTCTCTCCACAACTAGAATGAATCACCACAATTGTACAGATTTTTTGAGGGTTTTTTATTGCTATAGCCACTTTTTAGAACAGGATCTACATATAATAGCTGTTCTGCAGTATTTGTTGAATTAAATTTGAATAATTAAATATATGAATGAATGAAATGCTGGAGACAGGTTAGCACCTAGAAAAGCATATTAAACATATTAAGGCTTGGGGATTGTGACTAAAACATTGCCACCCTAACACCCTAACCTGAATTGTAAAAAAAAAAAAAAAAAAAAAATTCCATGCTATCTGCTATATTTATCAGTTTCCATCCTCTAGTTTTCTAAATGGAGCTGGACATATAATAAATAAATAAATGGAATATGTTCCACAATATCAGCTATATTGTTTGTATTTAATGTTACACATTTAATATTTTGCTACTTTGTGTGAATACTTAAGCTTTCAATGACATATCAACAATAATAGAGTGTTTAAATTTTTCCTCCTTTAAATAATAAAAGAGATTAATCAGGTAAACAAAGAGCTGTTTGAGTTTTATACACCAGGTCTTTTTTCCAGAACTTACACTTTCCTACCTCCTCAATGGTGGGAGATCTGTTATCTGTTCATTCTTCTGTTCTATTTCCTCTTCAGGAGCTCTTCCTGTCAGCATTAACTCATGCTCAAATTGTCAAATGCCCTTCTTTCTCTATGATTCATTCACTCACTTCTTCAGTCCTTGCAAGCTGTGAACTGTCTCCAGTTCCTTACCTATGGATTTGTTGTGAATCTAGGGGGCATTTTTCAGTCCTTATCTTACCTGACTTTCTGGGAGCAAATGACATGGATGATGACTGTTTCTTAGGAGACTTTCTTTCTTGAAATCTCTCACTCCCTTTCATCATTCCATCCCTCTGGCTAATTTTGCTTGGTGTTCTGGTTTTATTTGCTTACTAGAAACAAAAAGCTTACTGAAGTTATTAATAATGATCTCAGACACCTCTAATTTTAAATTAAGGAGCTGCTTTAACACTAAGTACTGAGGAAACGAAAACATTAAAAAATGAATCATATAGTCTTTCTGCAGAAACATTCTGACTGTCAATCTTAAGTAGTATCATTTTAATGCCCAGTGCCAAATAAGAAAAATTAAAATCATACCCTTCCTGCCTTCTAAATATTAAATTGTAGAGGATGTTGAGGCTCCCCTTCAGGAACAAAGCACTCATTTCCCCAACCAGGAGTTGGTGGCTGATAGCTCACATAGTCATTCCTCCCTAGGAACTGCCCTGACTCAGGGATAAGCTACCTCATGTGAGGCTGCACAGCTCCCTGAGGATGGCCACATCCAGTGACTGGTCTACTCTGGAGTACAAAGCATAGCCCCCTTGTCTCAATTCCAGACAACTTGAAAGGGCCAGCCCAGCTTCAGAGCAGTCGGTGGTATCATCTGAGTCCTCAACTACAACCACATCATGGTCAACCTCTCCTTCTGCCCCATTCTTCTTTCCTTACTCCCTCTAAGTGTTTGTCCCACACACAAATCTCCATCTCTGATTCTGGTGACCCTGAACTCCCATTTAGACATACATCTTGTCTAATATTTAAGACACTGAATATCTATGTTCATTCACTATCTATGCTCAGTTTCAATCCTTGAACAGACTGCCCACTAAACACTTGCTATTTTGGCTTTACTGTGACTTTAACAGTTAAACTAAAATTATCCTCCATAATGGAGCATTGTAACCAGGAGAGTTTGCTTATTATAATCTACCTGATAACTTAATTTGAAATTCCAATCTATGATGCCAGAAAAAATGCAAGGTAATGTCTGTCCAACAGTGAAGTTATGTGACATTTAGAAGCATACAAGGTACTCAATAGCTGCTTGTAGAATTGAACTGCACTAAAGAGAGAAAAATACTCATAGCTCTATATTCAGTTAAATCAATTAAGACTTAATGTTTCTCATTTCTAAACTGATTTTCATTATATGCCTGAGAATGTTAGCCAAGTGACAGAGACACTTAATTATATTTTAGCTATATTCACACACATGTGCATGTATACACACACACACACACACAACTGGCTTGCTCAAATATAGTTGAAGACTAGTTGAGCTAGGAAATAATGTCACTTTTGAAAAGACAGAGGGTATCAATTGGATTTTTGAAAATCCAATGCCTTTTTAAGAGGTCCAGTTAAAGAAAAGCAACCCTAAAAGGCAGAAAATAATATAATGGTATTTATACCAAAGACAGTCTACTTAAAAAAAAATAAAATAAAGTAAGCAAGCAATGTAAATGTCAAACCAAATAGAATTTTAGACAAAAATGTAGCTATGGATTACAAGAGATAAGTGACATCGACCAAAAATTAAGAACATTCATTATCAAGTATACACATAAGGATAATAGCCTTGATGTGTCTAAACAAATGAAAAAAATATATAGCACAAAATGCAGAGAGCATTTAATTAATAGCATTATAGATTCCCAACTGCCATACCTTATACCATTGGTATGTC